>PVHY01006341.1:0-75348 GCA_004024945.1 Uropsilus gracilis
CCCTGGATTCAGCTCCAGGTCAACTTGTACAAAGCCTCCTTACCACTCCCAGTTCTCTCTTCTCTCATAGCATCTAGACTGCTTTTTGAGTTTCAGTCTGTTAGTGACCGCCTAATTCTTACTTCGGTGTGGACATGCTGGCTAGCTGCATATAGTACATTGATTTAGACATAGACACTGCATCTTCCCAAAGACATAGCAGAAGCCATAGTATGTTAGACTTAAGTGAACCTGTACTGATCTGATCTTTCCAACTGCTCCTCCTGGATAAGTCAAAACTCCTGGAACCCAGAGAAGGAAAGGACCTGGTCAGTCACTGGATGGGAAGCCAGGTCCATGACCTTGTTTTGCTACTTTATTGTTTGCATTTATCAGGATGTGTATTCCAGAGTCAGAATTCAATGTGTATTTTCTCATTGATTGTTTATTCTTCTAGCTGAATCAGGTGCACTTCCTCTGTCATTCTTTACTCATTCCCAGCAGTGGCTCTGGTGTGGGGATCATTTTGCCCCTCCAGCTGACTTGACCATTTTATTTGTCAAATGGGTGTAATGATTCAATGTATTGAATGAACGTGTATTGAATATTTACTGTATATTGAACTTTGCAAAGCTTGGAGAACATAAAACTGCTACAGAGATCAGAGATCTGGTCCCTGTCTCTGGGGAGCACAGAATAGTAGGACTTGGTAAAAACAAACAAACAAACAAACAAACAAACAAACAAAAAACCAACAATTAAAATATAGCAAAAATATCTATAGCAGGGGGACAATGAAGACATGGGATCAACTGATAATTATTTGCAAGAACTGGAGAAGGTCATTCTCTATTCATCCTGACTTTGTTTTATGAGATGTCAGGGAGATAATTAGTGCAATTGTGGTGAAAAACAGAAAAGACTGTGCATGAACATACTATTCTGGTGCACAGGATTAAGATTAGGGTGACTTTGACGAGGTGAAAGAAGAAAATGATAGCTGGGAAAAGGGACACTGTCATTGATTCTGATGAACTTGTAAATTTTACACAGTGGAAACCCAGGTTTGTGTTCATAGACCATCTGAGCGATCACACCCAGGCTATCAACTGATCGTGTCACTGGAATGGACAGACCTATTTATTCTGTTAACACAGCTCTATGCTTTCTGTGACCTGCGAAGTTTATCACTGTTATCTTCTCTTTGGAAGCAGAAGATCTTGATAGAAGAACAGATAGGATATTGACAAGAATTGGACCTTTGGAATGGAAACCCCCCTATCAATTGACTATCTGTCAGAGTGATGGGAAATCTGATGGGCTGCTGAGAATTTTTTCTCTTGTCCCCTGCACCCTGGTATCATAGAAACTTGATAGTGTGTTGTTTTGAAATAACTAGTTCGCAAACATGCGCAGCTGCTGTAATGAAAGCACAGTGTTCAGAGAATTGTTCCTTGGTTAGGATTCACAATAGCCTGGGGTCAAAGGACTTTGCCCACAGCAAAATAATTATATATGGTGAAAATCTGACATCGTCCCAGGAGGCTTTCTTAAACACACACACACACACACACACACACACACACACACACACACATCCCTTAGAATTAATTTGTGCAACACACTTGCCACTTGGTTCTGTCCAAATTCAATAGGGAGGACCAAACTGGAACTGAATGAGAGGGAAAGGACACCCTCTGCTGGTGAGGAAGACTCACTATAGTTTATGCTGAGACCCTATCCTTGCAGGAGGGAAAACTGGACAACTCAGGTTTTTAGGGTTCCAGATGAGGAGGGACATTTTGTGTCCATCAAGACAATATCCCAAGGACCTTTGTTCTGGACTGTGTCAATAAATCAGGCTCACACTGTAAAGTCTTCCACAAATAGCTCACTATTGGAATAAGAGTGGTGAGAAAGCAGCCCTGTGGAAATCACTGACAAACAGCTTGCTAACCAGAATGAAGGGTCCTCTGCCTTATGTGGCTGTCTCTCTTTTTCTTCCTCCATTTCATCTACGTTAACCAGCAAGGGACACTTTTTCTTTGAAATTGAATCTGCTTTATACTGCTGTTGGAAAAGCAGTGATAATGGCACCCCCAAGCCATTCATGGGCTTGTCTCTTGTGGTTCTGTGAACCTTTGGGAAGCACAGATGGAAAGAGGAAGGCTGGAAAGAATTCAAATAGTTTCCTTTCACCCCCAGAGGCAGGCCTGCTATCCTGATCAGCGTGCAGATGTCGCATTGCTGGTGTTACAATTCCTGAGTGGCAAAGGCCTGTGATATCTGGGATCAGGACTGGAACTGTCCTCAGCTCAATTTTGTGACAGTGCTGCATAGTATCCTAACTACATAAAGACTCTCAAGAACAAGGGGAGGTTGTCTAAACAATAGCCCCTCATTGCTGCTTTGGCCCAAACTGTCTGGAGGCCTCCAAGGCCACCTGGAGATAACCCCATGGGCAATCTAGCGAGATAGACTTTCTCAGTCTGCCCAGACACCCTCAGTTATCTGTCAGTCCTTTTAGGGTGATTGTTTGTGTATCGTGATATCATGATAGTCACCCCACTTTGCACATAACAGGGGCAGACTGTAGGAGAAGTTAAAGACAGTGAGTGGTAGAACCCAGCTTGAATCAGTGGTGACAGTTTTGCATGACTGTGCTCTAGACATCTGATTCTTTTTCACCTAATAAGTTCTGAAAAATCATTCTGGCCAAGAATGCAAAGTGGTCAGTTGTGGATTTGGCCTGATAGAACCTTCATTGCTATCACCCAAGGTCCTCCAAGCAACCCTGAGGAAATTGGGGAGGGGACAACAGGGTAGCTGTGTCTTGCTCCACCTCCCTTGAATCAGAGCATGCATTTGCACAGAGTCAGTCAGAAGACTTTACTACTAGTCCATTTTATTCAGGGTGAGTAACCCCAATAGGGCAGAGAAACTGGGGTAGATCTTAAGGACAGAGGGTGACCTGCAGTTGGGAGATTACCCCAGAGGAAATCTATCAAGAGTAATTTTCCCTTGTCGGTTTTTTTATTTTTAACACAAATAATGCACTGCAAATATTTAGAGCACTTAAGTAATTTGCATTGTATATAGTCTTAACCAAAACATGCATATCCAGTATTAGTACTTATCACATTAATGAAAAACTATTTTTATAATAACTTATATTATTGTTTTATATATTTTAGCATTTGAATAGTTCCTAGCTAATATATATATTATAAATCAGAACACTTGTTTTTAACTTAGAGATGTCCTGAAATCTTCAAAACATTCTGTCACTATCAAAAGTTCTTTCCTTGGAAATCCTTGGGAAAATCATTTACTGGGAAAGTCATTTGGTTTATGTCCATGAGTGGCTGAGGGGCCTGGGTAGGTGTGCTGAGTGAGCTAGCGGATCTGTAATCCTTTACAGACATTTGACCATCTCTAGGCAGGAGGTGATGGGGTCAAGTTGCTGGACAGCTCCAGATGACAGCCAGTCTCCATGGACCCCAGCCTCATCTAGAGATTTCTCTGTGGATAGATAACTCAGGTTGACAGCTCTGAGAGCAGCCATCCATGTGGGCACCTGATCTGCACCTGGAGCCAGTCTGCAAGATACTGTGAGACCATGTAACTCGATCAGCAGGAAGAGATGCTGTTTTGATGACAGAATTTCAAGTTGACAAGGCATACAAAATGGCTTCTCTAGGCCTGTAAGGTAATGGGTCCAGACCAGGAAATCAGGGAAGAGCAAACAGGCCATTCACAGCATCTTGTCTAAGTAAGCTCAGGGCTTCAGCTTTGTAGCATATTTAACTGGGGAAAAACCAAGTCACTCTTGTTTGGGACATTTCATTAATTTATTCAACAAATCATTATTGCTTTCTATGTGCCAGGTAGTGGGGAGATGAGAGTGAAAATAATTTAAATTTATTGTCGCATATACTTTGTTTTAAGTATTTCAAATGTATAGTACAAAAGAACTTGTAATGGTCAGCAGCATCTGGCCTCTCGCCCGTTCCTGCTTTGAGGTATATATGATTTAATTCTCTGGGTGGTTATCTCCTTAGGACATGCTACTTCTTGATTTATGAATGTTAGGTAAAACATTTAAACCCCCACTATGGTAAATGATGATTTAGCTCATTTATAACCTACCCACCTATTCTTACTGCTCTTTCTCCTTTCCCAAATAGTCGTTTGACAATGGTTATTGTTATATATATGCTCCCTTCTCACATCAGACCAAGGGAGAAGGGTCTTTAAGATAATTACTCAGAAAATTGGGGGCAGCTGTGCCAGAGAGAGGAGGGAGGGAGGGAGGGAGGGAGAGAGAGAGAGAGAAAGAGAGAGAGAGAAATTGCAGAACGTTTCCTCTTTCAGGCACCAAATTTCTCTGAGTGTTCTTTTTTTGACTGTTGCTTGCTCCACTCAATGAAGCCTTGGATTCTAGGTTGATGATTCTCATTTCACTTTTCTTATGTAAGCTGATGATTGATTCAGACCCTTGCCAGAGGGAGGGTGTACATATTGACTTACTTTCTTGTCCATAAGATGGAAACACAGCCACCCCTGACAGGCATCGTAGTCACTGTTAATTTTTCCTTTGTTTTCTTGCTAAGTTTAAATAGGTTGTGCTATATCTTTCAGGATGGAGGACATGGATTTCTTCTCAACTATCAGAACTCTAGCTCTCAAGCTGTTTTCAAGACAAAATGATTTGCCCTTTGCCTCTCTTGCTCCTCACCCTCACTAAGCTGTGCTCTCAAGTTCCTCAACTGTTGACTCTCCTCCCAGTGCAGGGATGGCCAAGAGATTTTATCTCTGATGTCAGTTTGATTGGTAATTATTAGTGGGGCCATGATGCCATGACAAATTAGAGTTATATTTGGGACACATGGTTGATCATCTAGCATCCTTTCTAAGCCATATGGATGAATTTAAGAAAGCCAGGATCATCTCCTTCCTGGCCCAGTGAATGATTTAGAAAAGGGCAAGCAGGTAACTATAAACTATAAACATGTTGTAAAAATAAACCAGGGGAGGTGGTGGGTTTCTGGGAAAGGTCACCTGCAAATGAACTAAGATCATCTCTCTATAGCTTTGGACCTTGTCACCCTGGGTATGCTTTTGACTGAAGCTATTCTGTAACCAGGATGAATATAAACTTTGAGGATGGCAGAAATGACAGATGGAGAGAAGTTGGGTCCTTGATGACTGAGTCACTGAATCAAGCAATCCTCAAGCCCTCCCCAAATCCAGCCCTCCAGTTTTCTCTTACTTGAAATAATATTATTTCCATAGTGGTTTAGCTGTTTGAGTCAGGGTTTCTGAAGTTTAACTAATGTGATTTCTGATGTTATTTTTGGAGTCCATGTGAAGGGGGCTACTGTCCACCAGTTATGCCTGTCAAAGATGAAGGTGTGGACATTTGCAGCCTTTTAGCTCCTCCTTGGTGTCTTGGGATAGGACTTCTCTAACACTTTAGTTTTGCTTTCATTACCATCCAAGACAGTACTTTCAAGGTACATACTGTGACTATTGTATATAACCAGCTACCTGTTATGTGTTATTCTATGCTCTATGTCTTGAGCTGCCCAACCCATTCACAATTTCCTTCAGCTTCTCTTCCTTTTGACTCCCCTGAGAAATGACCTTTAGCATATTCCATCCTTATGAATGGGATGAGTTCTCTCTTCCTCAATGTAGGGAACCTAAAAATCCACCAGAAATAAGACAAGAACTCAGTGCATTTCAGTCTCTTGGCAGCACTAGTTGGATAATGATGACAGGGTCTCACAGGAAGCAGGTGACATGTGTCTCTCTCAACTGTGAGGGGTGAGCTGGCCTATACGAGAGGCTTGGCTAGTGTCCACGCTATCTGATCATCACTGACTGCTGCACAGGCCTCAGACTGTATGCTTGCTCAGAAAGGATGCATTCCCAGAGAGGAAGAGTGGTGTTTTGACTCAGGGTACACATCACCCCAAAAACACAGCTTTGGAGCTTTTTTACTGGCATTGTAATATGAGCCTTTCTTAATTTCTGGAGTCCTCAATATATTTTCTAGAAATTAGAATGAGAAGTTGAGCAGAAATAATGAACCACCTTTCCTCACCACCCTTATTTATTTATTTTTTAAAAATTTAATATGGAAAGAAGTAACAGGGGCTCAACCTTTGTTGCTTGTCAATTCAGCTGTGGATAAAAGTGGACAATGTACGTAGGTGTAGCTTGTGAAAGAGTTTGTGCTGTTCCCTCAGCTATAGACTCATATTTTTTTCTCTCTGTTAATTGATTAAAAACTATGTATGTATTGCAAAGTTCACTTATTGATTGTGAGAAGAATGAAAGGATAGCTTTTCTAATTAAAACTGATCAGAGCTGTGAAAGTTTAATTAATTGGATGCATGTCACTTCATTTCCATGTTATGTTGTGCACAGCGCTCTGTTTTCATAATTAACGCATTGTGTCGGAGTGGAGGGTGTCTTAGTAATTAACAGTTTGAGGGAAAAGTGATGTATGGGCCTGCTGAACAGGCAGAGTGGGTGGGAAGAGAAGTCCCTGCCAAAATCCACAGTTTTTGCTCGTTGTGGTCTGTTTCTTGCCATTTCCATCACCCTTTGTTCAGTAATTGAGGTTCTGGTGGGTCTTTCTGGACACTGCCATTGTTTGATTGTGGCCTGGGTGTTTCTTCAGCAGAGGACAGGGAGGCTGGATGATGCTTTTGCACACTGTATGGTAGAGACTCCCACTGGGTCCAGAGCTGCATACCTACCCCACTCTCCTCTGAACTCCCCCAACACTCACTACCTCATCCTCACCAGGCCACTTGGCCAAGACAAGCTGTTATTAACTGTCCACTGTGGACAAAGTATGATGACTGGTATGTGGCTTTTAACCCAGACTCCAGCTTCTGAGTTGATATATTACCTTGGGGAAATGATCTAAGTCCTCTGTACCTTAGTTTATAAAATGGAAATACTAAGACCTTCTTAGGAAAGGTGTAATGAGGATTAATTAAAATAGTGTAATGGTGCCCTCAGCACACAGTATTATCAGCCTAGTTTACTGAGAGAACTTTTCCCTTTTCTAGATAATATTACTTTAAATTCTCATTTGCATGGCCCTATTGTAGACTGCAATTCCTTACTGATCTCATACCTGTGTCTTTAAATTGGTAGCAGATTATTTTTTTCTAGAATGATAAGATGACTATGTGAATGCTTGAATGAGAGCCTTGAGGGCTCTAATTCTTTAGTACTGAAAACCTGTGCAACTAGTACCTGCGTATACCAGCTTCACCTCTCTTCCTCAGACCTCCCACTACAAGCCCACCTCAACCACCAAATCTCCCTCCCTACAACATGTTATTCTCCTCCACTGCCTAGTCTCCTTTTGGAAAAGCAAAAATCCTACCATTTTCTTAACATTCAACCCAACGTCTCTTCTTGGTTATGTTCTTCATACTCTTGCAGTGCTGTTCTTATTTGGAATCTCTCTTCCTGACCAGACAGGAATTCCTGGAGGCAAAGGCCAAGTCTTGGTCCTCCAGTGAGAGTGTGTGGTGCGTGGGAGAGTGATAATGGAATGACAGATAGGAAGAGGAAAAGGTTTCTTTGTGTGGAATTACTATTGAATACCTACTTTTCCACAAAGCCGTTGGCTCTGCTCAGGCGGGTGACAGTTTTGTTTTAGTTTGCTCCCTGTTGTACGGTATGTGGTAGGTACTCAATAAAGAATTAAATCTGCACATGGCCTTTGTACCTTCTAGGTTTGTCATGAGGACAAGCTGATAATGAATGTAAAAATTCTTAAGGTTTAGCAATGATTGAAAAATATGACAAGGTTATAGCTAACTGAACTGTCATTGCTATTACATTTTGTTATTACCTGAAGTGTGTTCTATCCTTTTTGGAGTGAATTTCCGTAGTAACCATTGCAGCTGGGTTTGGTGGCATCTTGTCATTACCACTGGGGGTGGCACTGTGGATGGGACTCAGCTGCCCCGTAGTTCTCAGAAAAGATACTAAAGCTATTGCTCAGAGATAGTGCAACTGAATTGCTTAAAAAACTTCCTATAGCCCACTGGTTTTCCTAATATGTTACTCTCCTACCTCAGTGACATGTACAATAAATAATTCATTCTGGCAATTTTAGGAATCATTATATTTCCAGGTGCTTGTATAGAATCTAATCAATATTTATATACTTAAGGGCTTTTCTTTTTAACTTTCTTTTTCTTTCCTATTTTCCTCTTGTGAATGCTTGACCTTGTATCAAATAACAAGTCTTTTTTTCTGGGGTAATACCCAAAAAACCATAACTCTGTCCTGGAGATTGTGACCATGTGCTTTCTTATACTCAGGGAGTGCTGGTAGGAAATAAGACCTGATCCCATCTTACATTTCTTTCCAACTTTTTTACATATGACTGTAGTTCAGAAAATTGCATTATAACTAGGGCTGCCATTGCCAGCTAGTTTCAGTGCCAATTTGTCAGCAATATTTATGGCATTGGAAATTGGAGATTATGAAGAGCAAAGGTGATTTATCAAATGTTGACGTGATACAACATTGTGTCAGAGACCTTCTCTGTCCACAACAAAATTGAATATCAAAGCATTTCAGGTCCTGAACTACATAGATCTAGAATCTGATAGATAAACAAGGAATGCGGACTATGGGAACTTTAGCTGGGGTGTGAGGTGTGGGGATGAAGGTCCTGGGGCCCGAGGGTCTGGGTTTTAGGCAGCTCTGTTGCATGTTGGATGTGTGGCAGGGGAAACCACTCCAAAAAAAGCTCTTTCAGGACCATCAGCATCTCTTCCCTTAAATTGGGGAATGAAGAGGATACCTCTCATATTTGGGGATGAGTTGAGGTAAATCCACTTGAGATTATATGCAATGTCTACTAGAACATGCAACATGGAAGCAACTTTTCTTACTTAAAAAAAGTTCGAGTCTGCTTCACCCGGTAGAAAGAATCGCCATTAGAAAAACCTCAAGATATTTTGGTGGGATAGAAAGAAGACCAGGGGATCAGGTATAGGGTCTGGATAGCACAGACCTGGGGGGTCCCACCAGGTACTGAGGTTACCCTAACACAGTGGGTCTCGAACTCCTGTAGGGCTTGTTCAAACACAAATCATTGCTCCTGCTTCAGTTGTTCTGCGTGGAACCTGAGAACTGGCTTTTCGTATAAGCTTCCAGTTGATGCTGATTCTGCTTTGGGAATAGCTGCTGAGGACAGTGGCATGAAGGGAGAAGGATCATAGCGTGAATTATGTTGGCTCAACCAGCCTCTTCCTTGGAATACTCATAAGCCTAGACAAAGCCTTGGATGAATCAGACACAGGAGGAACCAGTTTTGGAAAGGTATTTCTTAATGTAGTTTTTAGGTATCCTTATCACAACCACCTAGTTGCCGCTGCTTGAAATGCGGTTCCCAAGTCAGCAGCTTGGAGATCAACTGGGTGTTGGATAGAGGTGCAGAGTCTGAGGCGAGATCCTGACCTGCTGATCCAGGTGAGCATCCAGGTGGGGTGGAGTGGGGATGTGGATTCTGCATTTCTTACATCCAGAATTATTGGACAGTAGTCCAGCTTAGATACTTCCAGAGACAATGGCCCAACATCTTCACTGAGTGTTCACTCCTGGAACCATGGCCTCCAGGGAGGCAGGTGGCTTCAGTGTGTGATCTTCCAATTTTGACAGCACCTTTTTGTAGGTCAATGTCAAATGTTTTCTTTAGTTTCCATATGGTAGAGAAAGTATGTAGGGTTTAGGAAAACAACTTGCTAAAAAGATCAGGAAGGGGACAAAGGGTCTCTTATCAAGCTCCTGAAGTGGGTATCCAAAGCAGAATTACCTAAAACCATATTTTTTAGGGTGTAGTGAATTAGCAAATAAGAACATTTGACCTCTGTTTTCTGCTGAGTATTTCTGAACAAAACAAAATCAGATACTTATGGAGTCATTCACTCCAAGCCCCACCAACTAATGACAGGTCCTGGCCTAATTGCCTTTCTCTCTTTCTAAAGTGAAATTTAAACTAACCAATCTGGAGCTTACAAATCATTGGTGAGGTCATCTTTATGGTGAGACTTCTCTCCTTTTCCCTGAGGAAAGGTGATTTTAACCCGAAATTAAATTTTCTTTTGCTGCTGAACTTTCCCCACCTTCCTTCTTTATAACTTTTCGCAAAGTATTTCTTGTCCTAGACTTATGTGCTTGATTCTTGAATTGTATAATAAAGTCAATCAGATCTTTAAGATGAACTCAGTTAGAGTTTTGTTATTCAACACAAGCATAATACCTCTTCCCAAAGGACTAGAGCAACTTTTAAAAAATACCTTTTTAGATGTAGTCCATATACCATGAAATTCACCTATTTAAAATATTGTATACAATTCAATCACATTTAGTGTATTCACAGGGTGTAGGCATTGCTGCACACTAAATTTAGCACATCTTCATCAGCCCCCAAAATTACCCTGTACCCATTAGCAATCACTCCCTGTTACCTCCACCTCCCATTGTTAGCATATGACCGTGGCCCCTGGTACCCCCAAACTTGCATGTACTAAAGGAGTCTGGCCATCTGTGCACATGAATACAAAGCAAACTCAGCGTGAAAGAATTTCAATAGCATTACTGTGTGTGTCTGGGGCGGGGGGAGAGAGAAAGAATGAGAGAGATCCTAGTAAGTTTCCAGTAAAACACCCCAAATTACCCATCCCCTAGTGGGTATAGGTATTGGCATCCCTTTGTAGGATGAGTAAATGCCCAGTCAAACAGGGATGGTGTGAAATGAGGTCACTGAGACCTGATATATTGCTATATGCCTAAGTCATCTTTTGCTGTAGAGCCATAAGAAAGGGATTCTGAAGCAGTTTTCACAATGCTGCTCCCTCAAATCCTGGTTCATCACCACACTGAGAATGGCTGCAATTGTCAGCCTCTCCATGTGTCTCACATGTCTCCTTCAAGTGTCTCTATATGTCTATTTTCCAAGGGTCCCTTGCTGGCAGTACCAGGGCTGCAGAAGCAAGAGTTCACCTTTTTTCTTAAGAGCCCATCTGCTTTCATTGTTTAGAGCACCATTTGGCAACTCAGATTCACCCTCTAATTTCTAGTAACTAGTCCAAGGCAGCAGCATGGAAGTGGGGGTGAGGGTGTGGGGAACATGCTATCTTCCAAACACCATTAACCCACTACCATCACTAATCTACTTTTTTCCTGTAGATTTGCTTATTCTGGACATTTCATAGCAATGGAATCCTATACTTTGGTCTTTGTGAGTAGTTTCTTTCACTGAATGTTTTTCCATTCTATCCATATTATAGTGTGTGTCAATGTTTCATTTCTTTTTATTGCCAAATAGTAGTCTATTGCAATGATTCAGTCTTCTGTTTCTCCATTTATCAGGAAATAGATGTTTAGGTTCTTTTGATATGTGGCTTTTTTTTTTTTTTTTAGACCAGGTCTTGCTATGTTGCCTAGGGTAGTCCCAATCCCATGGACTCAAACGATCCCCAGCCTCCATCTCTCAGGTTGCTTGGATTACAGGTGCCTGCCACCGCACCTGGCTGCTTTTTTGAGACCAGGTCTCACTCTGTTGCCTGGGGTAGTCTCAAACCTGTGAACTGAAGGGATTTCTGGCCTCTTTGCCTCCCAACACTTGGATGACAGATGCATGCCACCACCACGCCCAGCTGCTCTTTGGTTATTGTGAATAAAGCTGCTGTGAACATTCATGTGCAAGTTTTTGTAACATGTTTTTATTTCTCTGTTTTAATCTCTCTTGAATATCTGCCTAGGAGTGGGATTATAGGGTCATATGGAAACTCTATGTTTAAACTACTGACATACTCTTAGATTGTTTTCCAAAGTGGCTGCAACAGTTTCACGTCCTCACTGGCAATGTACCAGGTTTCCAATTTCTCCAGGTCCTAGCACACTTGTCTCTTTGACCTGTCATTCTATTGGATATGGGTGTCTCACTGTGGCTTTGCTTTACAATCTGTTGGGAAATGTTGAAAATGCAAATTCTCAGGATCCTCCCAGACTTGTTGGAGTGGGAAACACTAGGACAGCCCTGCACTGCTTGTTTCAGCAAGTGTCCAGGGGAAAGGTTCCTGCTGAAGTTTGAGAACCTTCGAACTGGAGCAGAGTTTTACTCCTGCTTCAAGTGATATAACAAGATTTCTCCTGACAGCAAATGCCCCTGTGAGTCTTTTATCTCTGTACAGTAGAGGACCCTGAATGGGCTGTAACAGGGCAGTCCCCAGGGAAAGGGAAGTTCCACGTTCCCTGCCCTACTTAAGAGAGGGTGGTGCTGAGCAGGGAGGAGGAGCTGAAGGGAAGGTGGGAAAAAGTCAGGAAGAAGGAGACCTGGCGTTGGCCCATGGAACAGAGACATGAAGAGACTGCGCTTGCTTATTGGCCTTGAACTGGTACCAGTGACTTGGAGACGTGGCAGGGACACTTAAGACAGATGTGGATGAGAGACCATGGGGAGGTTGACAACGGCAGCTTTTATCTTGATCTTGATTTTGCTTTTCTCCTTCCAGACCTGTCTGCCTCCTCCTACCCCTTTCCTATGGCTTCCACCAGAAGGGGCCTTAGACTGGTGATAAGCTTTTAGGCCTCAGTGGCCCTACTTTGGGCCAACCCTGTTTGACTGGGCATTTATCCATTAGGGGATCAGTAACTTTGGGTGCTTGATTTGGAAACTATTTTATATATTCTTTCCCTTCTCTGTCTTTATTTTGCACACTAATTGTATTAAAGTTCCTTTCCATTGAAGGTCTTACTCACTAGAGTATGTTTTGTCTTATGCAGCGGATGGCAGAAACTTAAAGCAGGCAGGTTTGGGGGTTCTGGGCTACCCCTCACCCTACCTTGCAATGGGACAGAGGCAACAACCTGCCTTATGGTTTAATGGGCTCCAGTGTCTCCACCCACCAGTGAGTGTGGATCCTTCCTCCTCCTGGGTGGAAGCCCTGTCTTCAGGGATGGGTAGGGTCCTCTCTTACTCACCCATCTTCATTCGTAGGGCTGGTGATTCTATTGGATAGGGTTTGCAGCCCTTGTCCTCAGGAAGCAATCAGCCCCTCCTGGGTAGAGGCGGGGGACCCTCAGACTACCTGGACTAGTGTTCCTGCATTCGTTGACCTATACCCACTCTTCATAGATAGGGTACTTAATTCTTACCACAGCAGTTTCAGTTCATCCCTACAATTCCCTACATCCAGAGAGGATGACAATTTGAAATGCAGAGCCAAAGCATCCATGGCCCCTGCTTGAAATAACTGTGGCTGATGTAGCTCTTCTGTTGCCATTCCCAGGGCATAGTACCCAGGTTTTTTGCTTCTTTCTAAATTCTGACCTTGCACCATACATGCAGCACTGCCCACTGTTAAATAACAAAAATACAACTGGATTAATTTTTAAGATCCAATTGGCTTTATTAAATGCAAGTAGAAAGGTGCTACAAAAGTTATTCAAAATGGAAACTTTTATGGTCAAAAAGAGGGTGGGATGAGGTTATGAGCAAAAGAAGGAAAAGATTCCTCCAGTTAAACCACCTTTCATTAGAAGGCACATGCTCTCCTGTGCAGAAGACCCCACCATGCTGGCCCAGAGACCCAGGACTGATGGGTTTAAAAAAATACAATTAGGTTGCATGTGGAGACTTGGTAGAGTTTGGAATGAAGAATTTCATTTGGAGCCCACTGCCCTCCCCCTCCTTCCTTCCTTCCCTCTCTTCACTGTCTTTCCATGGGACTCCTACTTTCTTGCCCAGATTTCATGTCTTGAAGCCCAGGCTCTGTGAATGGGTTTCTGACACTAGCTGACAGATGTCTTCTCTGCTAAAACTTCCTTTTCCTGTTTGGGCAGAGATGAGCAGAGACAATATAATGTAAAAAGAGGAGGTTCCATATTCCCTGCCCCACCCAATTTTAAGGGTGGAGCACTATTATAGTTAGATTCCAGATCTTCTTCTTCTAAGGGAATGATTGATTCCATGTGCTTCATATTCTGAAGGTACACCGTATTCTTCCAGCCCTAGATATTGCAATTCAGCTGGAAAGTGGTTCTGATCATTAGCAAACCTGAAGAGTGATCAGAGACCCCAAATTGTCAGGGGGGAAAACCAATGTTGACTTTTCCAAACACTCATCCCCACCATAAGCATAAAAGCAAAGTAATCAAACCCAATGTGCTGAAAGTTTTTAATCAGTGCAAGGTTGGAAAGCAATAGAGGAGGAGTAGGGTACAAAAGGACTTCTAAAATCAGATTCCTGATCAAACTATGAAATTAACCACCCCCTCCCTGGAAAATATTCAGACAAACAGGAACCAGAAACAGAGCCACTGGGAAACTGAAACCAGGGCACCTCCTTGGAGGAAATACAAGCAGGAAGCTGCACAGGGTCCAAAGGATGGGGAGAAAGCATAGAGCCAAAGTTCAAATTTTATCATCCAAGCTTAGTCTACCATGAGAACAAGAATGTGGTCATTATTGCCTCTCAAGAAAGCGAGATCATGTTGTCTATCAAAGCATTGAAGTTATGAAAAATGTTGCATAGAGGAGTCACCTAAATGGCAGGGGAGGAGGAAGTTGGCATCTGAGCAGAAGCAGGAGGCCCTCCCCACCTCCGAAGAGGCAATCAAGTCAAAGTGAGAACATAAGGGGGAGGCCCTATAGAAATCAATTGGACCTAGGCACCTGGAGATCCTGGGGGACCTCTCTTGGTTCTTGTCTCTTCAAGGAAAGAGTTCAACATGGAGACCAGACTTAGGCAAGAAAACAAGATAGATAAGAAGAAGGACAGGAAAGGTCTCCAAGCAGAGAGGGCCGTAAGTGCGTAGCCCCTGAGGGGCAAGAAATAGGAGCTTAAATGGATATACCAGGCACTGAGAGAGGGGTTTACCTTTGCATGTTTGGGGATTGTGACTCTTGCTGATTTCCTTGGGTCCATGGGGTTTCCTAGATTATTGAAGTCCCTTGAGTTTCCATGTTACCTGACCTGTCTTCCTGGAACCAACTTTGGTCTGTTGCTTTAGCATTGCGTTATTGTGTTGGTGTGTTGACCCTTCCATTTTTAATTGGGTTGGGGGTACCCTGACTCCAAGCCATAGTTTCTCAATCAGCTTAATAAATGGACTTAGGATATATGGGTTTGAGTGCATCCACTTGTTCTGAATTTTTCCTTATTCAGTCTGATCTTGGGACACCTGGTTTGGGAGCATGGGGCACCCTTTCCCTAACTGACTGCCTGTATACATTTCCTAAATTCAAGACCCCCTTCAAAGTTGTGTCCCAAAGTACCATTAGAGGAAGTAGGCACAATCATTCTGACTACTTTCTGCTGAGTTGGGGTGAAGGATGTGGCAGTCACGGCTCACACCCAGAAGGTGGGTCTATTGAGGAGGTTCTGGTAGAAATCAGTAGGTACGGATGTAATGTGGTCCATCTGGGCTACCATTGGAAACTGACTGTAACCTGGAAGACATGAATTTAAGAGATTTAAGAGATTAAAAGGAAGAAGAACCAAACAAGAGAAGCAGCAGTATTGCTATCAAGGGTCCCAAGAACAAAAGGAACCAAATAGAAAGGGAATCTACCCCTTGATTTGGCCCAGAGTTGGGTTACAGATGTACCCCCAAAGTAGTGGGGCCACAAAACCTTGTAATATAGGGCACAGATGTCCTCCTCTGCCTGTGAACTAGAATTGATGTAGGTATAAAAGGTTTTATTTATAATATCACAGACCCTACCTTGCTCTGAAAGAAGATAATCTAAAGCTAGTCAATTATCCATGACTACATTGACCAGGCTTTGCAATGAGCCCTCAAGGTTTTTGAGTGCCCAGTGTAGAATGAGGTGTCAGCAATTTCCTTGGTGAGGTTTGCAAGGCTGGTTTCATGATATACAAAGCTGCCCCTGAGGTCAGAGTGGCCATCATGCCATAGATGGCAGTGACAACCAAACCCAGTGACCCCTTCTGCTGGGACTGGGCAAGAACAGAAGAAAGATGAGGAAAGTCTGAGTCTGAACAAAAGACCTGTGCACTGGTAGACATTAGGTCAGCCAGGTCACATTGTCCATGTTGAGGTATGTTTGTAACCCTGTGGAGATTTTTTTAAAAGTAGATGTGTGATGGCCACAGAAGACACAAATATAGTAAAGAGGGGCCTGTATGGAAAGGGACCCTGGGGAGTTGAGAATATGTTTAACAGTACCCCAGACTCAACCATTGAGAGTACCCAGCTTGCCATCTGGACTACACTCTAGAGTTCTAGATGGTCCACAGCCACTGGGGATGATCCTTCCCACCAGATGACCTGCTCCACTGCACATACCACACCTGGTTACAGCCATTAAGATCAGCAGTGGAGGGCTAGTGTTATCACCATCTTAGGGAAAAAAGTGGGTGTTCTGAGTTGGAAGTCATCATCAGAGGCACCATGGGTTTAATCAGTGAAGATGTGAGGATGTTTTCTCAGCAGACCCAAGCACCTGAAACGTTGCATGTGAAAGCACTTTAGTCAGAGTAGGTATGTGAGGATAGGAAGCAGAGAGATTTAAATTCTGAAGTGATTGTTTGTCCTGCCAGAAAAGTAATGAGTGGCTTCAGGGGGTAGGAAAAAACTAATGCTATCCAGTTAAATAGTTGGGAAAGGGGTGATATTCACTGGGAAAACAGATCAGTTTTGTATGAGGAGGGTGTAGGGCAAACAAAGCCAACAATTGGAGGGATTTTTCTTCCTTTGAGATGACACTGGATATTCATTATTCTGTTGCTTCCCTACTCTTTTTGAGAAGAGGAGCCCATAAACTGAATTAGAAAGAAGCAGAGACATTTGAGATGAGTGGGGCTTACCAAGGCCATAGTAACAGAACAAGACAAGACCCCAAAGTGAGATTTAGTAAGAATTTAGCCTTGTGGAAGGCCTCAGGGTATGTATACCTCAGTATAATAACAAAAGTGAAATAAGTAGGCAAACTTGCTATTTTAAAAATCCAAACAGTCATCTAGAGGAAAAAAGGAGAATAAGGGTCAAAGTATAGAAATCTATTTCTCCACCCAAATGTTTCACAAAATCACCCTGTAGCTACCATTCCACAATGGTGTCCTGGAAATCCCCTGCTGGGGTGACAGGCAGTGGGAGAGGGGCATTTGAATAGTGTGACTGCAAAGAGTAGCTTTAATAAGAGGGTGCATGGGGAGTGTCCAGAGAGGTCTCACTCGGACTTCTAGAGAAGAAGAGTTTCAAATGCTCAAGAGACTCACAGCTGTGCTGGGAAGGTGGGGCAGCAGCTGGCTGTGAAGTAGGCACAGGTTCCCAGGCCTTTATAAATGAATAATGAATCCAAGATTCTTGGCTTCGATCTTTATTGCATTGGGAGTGGCAAGACGTATGTGTAGTGTGCCTCCAACGATGAAGTCTCTGAAGGGCAGAAAGAGAGGGGGAGAGATATAACCAGCACCAGATCCTGGGAGAGAAAAGCAAGTGGCAGGCCAGACTGTTAGGAATATCCTTCTGTGAACTGCTGCAGGGCCTGTTGGAATTTTGCCAGAGCTGTTGTATGTTTTACTTGGAGAGCAGTTTCAGAGTCAAACAATAAATCATTAGTCAAGAAGGGGCATTCATGCAACATTTCAAAGACTGAGCCCATGTCTTGGGAAGTGTTTCAGACCCAAACAAGAGCGATTAGCAGTAAGGTGGGCCATGGGAGGTTGGTTACTCGTGTCAGCTTTTAAAGGTGCCTTTTAAGAATCTCATTCATCTTTTCAGCTTTTCTAGATGACTGAGGTCTCCAGGTACAGAGGAATGAAACTGTATTTCCAGGACCCTAAAGACTCCCTATGCCATCTGGCCTCGAAGTTCAGGCCCCTGTTGCTCCACTGACCAAGGGCAGTCCCAATCCAGGGACAATTTCCATTACAAGGCTTTTACCACTTCAGAGGTCATTTCAATTCTGCAGGAAAAGGGTCTCCTCCCAGTATGTAAAGGCATCTGCCAGGACCAACAGAGTAGTACTGATTCCCTTTGGCTGTAGGCAGATAAATGAAATCTATTTGCCAGTTGTCCCTAGGGAAGTGTCTCTGTCTTTGTTGGGGAAGAGGGAGAGGAGGCCTTCGAATTTGAGGATTATTTTTGAGGAGTTGGTAGCTGTGGACTATGCCTCAAAAATAATCCTGGACAAGTCTTTTGTCCAAATAAACTTGGACAAGTCTTTTTCAGTGAACAATTGGACAAGTCTTTTCCAGTGAACAGTTGTCAACTGAGTTGGCACATCTTTTCTCCCCCTATGTGGAAGAACTGATGTAAGAGCTCTTAAGAATTTTCCACTGGAATGAGGAAGAGAGGTGAAGTTTGCATCCTTGATTTGATTTGTGTTTTTAGATGACATTATAGTTCTTTTTTTTTTTTGAGAGTAGGTCTTGCTATTTTTGCTCGTAGAACTGCAAGCTCACATTGCCTGAGGTACCACGGACTCAAGTAATTCCCAGCCTCAGCTTCCCAAGTAGCTAGGATTACAGGCACGTGCCATCATGCCCAGGTATTTTTTGGGACTAGGTCTTGCTATGTTGCCCTGGGTAGGACTCGAACCACGATCCCCAGACCCCACCATGATTCCATAAGCTGTCGCTTACAAGCATGCACCACTGTGTCTGGCCTGCATCCTTGATTTGGAACCACCCAAACTATGTTTACACATGGGATAGAACCCACTCTTGCTTGTCTGGGGTGTATTGAGGCCAAGTGGGAGGGTTTCCATATTAATGGACCCTCTAGGGTCCTCACTGGTTGGGGGGAACTGTGAGTGAAAGCAGCCCACATGGCAGCAACATCAGTTCCATTGTTTCCCTCACTGCATCAGACTCTCCTTAGTATCCCCAACACTGTATTACTGCTACCTCCATGGGATGTATACAGGAGTCAGCAATTGACCTATTTCCTGATGGTATCTAGTGGGTAACCCATTAGCTATTAAATAATGCTTTTCTTTCCATATGGCACATGGGTGTGGAGGACTATATCTGCACAGGGAGAATCCACATGAATGTTGACTTCCCTTTTTCTTAGTAGGACCACAGCATGGGTGAGGGCAGTGAGTTCGGTCAGCTGGACATTAGCACTGGAGGTCAAGGCCACACTTTTAATAGTTTTATCTAGGGTGGCTACTACATAGCCTGCCTTTCAAACCCCTTGAGCTACAAAGGAACTACTGCCAGGAAGAGGGTCCAACTGGGAGAGTCATGTTGCTTATCCTGCAGGTCATCCCTAGATCTAAGGCACTATTTGGCCACAATTGTGCTCTAATCACCCCTTCTCCTGGTTGAGGAGGACTGGATTAAGGAGGGAGCATGATGAAGAGTGATAAGTGAACTCTTAAGTAATAGGCTCTGATACTTAAGTAGCCGACTGTCAGCCCCCCAAAGTTGTTCTTTCATATTTAAGAGGTTGTGAACATTATGAGGTGTCCAAACTGAGGTGTTCTTTCCAAAGGTTAATTTAAGGACTACAGGGAGTTGGGTAACCACTGCTGCTACTGCTCTTAGACAGGCATGCCGCCCCTTAACTACTAGGTCCAACTCCTTACTTAAGTGCCCCACTAGTTCTGGGGTTGTTTCCTGAAGCTGAGTCAACACCCTAAGGATCATACTTTTTTTTCAATCACATACATGCTGAAGTGATCTCCAGTAGGCAGGATCTGAGCCTGGCCTGATAATAGAGCTTTTTTAATTTGTGGAAGGCTTTTATTGTTTCCAGTTCCAATTTAAAGTACATTGTCTGGTCTTATTGACTGTCTGTAAAATGTTGTAAAGAGGATGTGCAATTTCCTTATATCACCAAATACATAGCTGGCAATATCCTATAATATCCCCAAAACCTCTAAGTTGTTTTAAGGTTGTGGGAAGAGGAAGTTTAGAGATGGGGGCTATCCTTTCTGCAGTCAGGACTTGGATCCTCTCAGATATTGTTACATCCAGATACTTAACCTTAGACTGACAAGGCTGAGTCTATGATTTTAAGACTTTAGACCCAAGAGAAGCCATGAAGTTAAGTAACTAGATACTGTCTTTTTGCGCTAGTCCTCAGTTTCTGAGCAAAGGAGAACATCATCTCCATGTTGTAAAAAGTGGTCCATGGTTAGGAGAAGTCAGCTAAGTCCTGGACTGGGGCTTGTCCAAACAAATGAGGCTGTCCTGAAAACTTGTGGGGGACCATTCAAGTTAACTGAGAAGCACGACTTGATGAACCCGCTAAAGCAAACAAGAACTGTGAATCTGGGTGCAGGGATATATCGAAGAAAGTGTCTTTGAGGACAAAAGCTATGAACAATTTGCTCCCTTCTGGGATAAGGGCCAGGAGCATATAGGGGTTGGGGGCTACAGGATGTAAAGAGATTATAGCCTCATTTACTAAGCAGAGGTTAGTAATGAGTTAGTAAATGAGTAAAGGATAAACCTTCATTCCCTGAGGTTTCCTCACCCCCAAACATAGGTGTATTGCAAGGGCTGTTGCAGGGTTTTAGAAGGCATTGAGCTTTAAGCTTGTAACTATAGGTGTGAGACCCTGTTTGACCTCTGATCTGAGGGGAGACTATCTTTCTCTTGGAAATTTTGAGGTATATTTGAGATGTATTTGGATGGGGGGGGTACCATCAGCACAGGACAAATTTTTCCCAGTTGGGCCCATACTGTTGGGTCTGACTCTGTTAGTGAAACAAAGAGTTGTCTGGGTTGGGGCAAGAAGAATGGTCTTTCCCAGATGAGCCAGGATATCTCTTCCCAGGAGTGGAGTGGCAGTCAGGCATGACCACAAAGGAATGGGAAAAGAGTGGGAGTTCCAGGAGCAGTTCAGGGACCCAGCAAAATGACTGAGTATTGAGTTTCTAGATGTGGACTGTTGTAGAGGAGGTAACCCTGGTGGGGGAGAAGTAGGCCCTGGTGTCTAATAAAAACTTGATGTCCAGTCCCTTTACCCACAAAATAACCCTAGACTCCTGAATGGTGATTGGGGTGGCGTAGTTGGA
This sequence comes from Uropsilus gracilis, assembly GCA_004024945.1. Classification (NCBI taxonomy): domain Eukaryota; kingdom Metazoa; phylum Chordata; class Mammalia; order Eulipotyphla; family Talpidae; genus Uropsilus; species Uropsilus gracilis. The sequence goes on from PVHY01006341.1 coordinate 21,032, forward strand.
ATTGAAGGGAACCCCAGGATGCCAAACCTGGCCCCTGAGGCCTTTATCTCAAGGGGTGCTCTGATTCTCCAGTGGTTCACTTTGCAGTCAGCACAGGGTCTTGGGGGGCTTTGATGCTTATTTTAAGGACATTCATTTTTAAAATGTCCCTGCTTTCCACAACCAAAGCAGTAGCCATCAGGAGTCTTTCCTGGGGAGCCTGGGCACAAACCTGCAAAGCTTCCACTGGGGCAGTATGGGAGGTAGATACAGGTTGAGATATATGCCCCAGATAAGAGGAAAACCTTTTATTTGTCTCACCCCCTCTGGCACACTAGAGGGTGGTCAACGGCAGGTCTCTCACCTGTAACACAGATTCCTAACTCTTTGGCATGTCCCAAGAGACATATGACCAATTAATAATGAGAATTTACCCCACAGGTAAATTCTCCTGTTATCATACATCCTCCCTGCTGTATGTCAGGTTTGGGAATCAGGTTGCTACTTTCTCATTAGCTCATTGCGAGGGTATATAAGGGCTTTATAACTTCATTAAAGTTGGGCCTGGACATGCTTCCCAGAATCCCCTTTTCTGTGGGTTGGCTTCACAGATCGCTATCAATCTCTTCTGTCTCATGTTTTCTTCTTTTCCACATGGAACTCCTAACAGGGCAGTAACCTCAAGTTCACCGTGCACCTCCTGCCTCTTCCTGATTTCAATTATAATGGACAGAAGTGGTGCATTTATGAGCTCCCTTACTGTGGGGTGGGGCCCAAAGCTAGTCTTTGTAAACTTTTCCTAATGTCAGGGGTAGATTGGGTGCTGGATTTGTCTTTCAGTATTAGCTGCCCAGTTGTCATGTCAGGCTGAAAAGAAGTGTGTTGCATGAAAGCCCCTCTCAGGCATTCTAAAAACATGGAAGGATTCGCCTTAGGTCCCTGATCTACAACAGATAGGTTTGGAATAATTTACTGTCTTGGGCTAGGTGGCACACAGCCTTCAATAACACAGATAAGGAAGTGAGTCTCTATCTTCCTCATCTTGATAGTTCCATCCTGGATCTGCCTGCAAGACTGCCTCTGCCCCCTGAGGATGTCTGTCATTGGTGATGTGGAGCTGATCGCCAAGCGCTGAGCACTTTTCTGAGCCAAATGAGGGTCTGAGTGAGAAAGAGCATAATATCATCCCAAGAGAATTGGAAAAACCTGCCCCGGGTTTTGGAAGCCCATTATATTTGTCTGGGTTTTGTGAAAACTGTCCAAGTCCTCTCTAATTTGCTGGAGTTCTTTAAGGGAAAATGGGATAACTACCTAAATGGGTGATTCCCAGATTGCTGTTGGGTACCTCCTGGGAAGGACAGGGATAGCAGCTGGAGGAATGTGTAGGGATCCAGGGTATCGAGTGCAGGAGGGGCCATAGACAAGGAAGGATAAAGGGTTTGATAAAGCCCCTTCAGGGATTTTGGGGTAAACTTTGAGACCTCTTCAGAGTGTAAGCTATCAAGATACTGTTCTCCCTTGGGATGGGAAGGAATCTGTGCCTAAGAGGGCCATGTCTACCCTAATGGAGTGACTAAATCCCAATTTTCATGTAAAGCAAAGAACAGCAGGACTTACGGGACTTCTGACAAAATAACATTGTAATTGATACATCCCGCTGGGGCCAGCATTCCCCATCTTCCAGCTTATAGGATAGCCAGGGAATGGTGCAAAAGAAGACCTGGCATTTTTTTCTTGAGGGACTGAGGATTGAAAGAGTCCCAGTTTTTGAGGACATGGTTCAGGGGTGAGTAAGCAGTGGTGGAGACTTTGCTTCTCATCTGAAAGAGATGACAGAAAGAGTATTCTCTTCTCTTTCATCTCCGGTCAGTAGTCAAAGGATGTCTCTTTTGGGTTTCTTACTTGTGGGAGGTTGGTTATCTGCAGCCACAGGCTGAGGGAAAAGGTCTGGTAGGATTGATCACCCTTACCTATCCCACCAACCTCTTGCTCTGTCCTTCCCAGTTTCTGAACATGTGGGTGGGCACCCTGACAGAGGGACAGGTCTCAGAATCCTGGAGAACAGTCCAGAAATGGTAAAGGAAACTGTTCCCTAACTTCTGAGAAAGGTTGATAGTCAGTGAAAGGAGGGCCAGGAAAGTCAAGGCTATGGAGCCAGCCCAGGTAGGGCAGACAGTCTGTGAGGATGGAATTTGGGGTCACTGAGGATCTGAATATGGAAATATTTTTTCGGTAAATATTGTAGTCCAAGAAATGTGAATGGAAGTCAAGACTTGGATCAAATTTTAAAATCACTCATTACTGAAGTGAAACCATGGCCACAAGTCTACCTGACAGGAGTAAGGACCTGGAGGAGGTGCTATGCAATCAAGGATATAATTTGAAAGGCATAACCAAATGGGGGACCAGCACGGGTCAGAGAAATCCTGAGGGGGCACCCTGACTCTACCTAGACCCCTCGCAGAAAGGACAGGAGTATGAGGGATTTTGGAGAAAGAGCTGAGATAGAAGGACAAAGAGGTCCGGATCTAAGTGGCAGTCTCCACGGGGACGGGAAAAGTCAGGAGTAGTGAAACACAGGAACATATGACTAAAATGGCTGGTCACAGTGGAAACAGAGGTTCAAGAGAGGCCGATGTTCCTGACTGAAGAGACAAGGGATTCTCTCCTCTTTCATCACACAGCTTATCCCCTGAGACTTTAGACTGGTGGCCACCATAATAGTATTTAATTGGATCCTGGGAATGCTGAGGGAGACTTATTGAATGCACAAAGACTGTAGAAATAAAAGTAAAGGACAGCACAGGGGACACAGGGGGATTTTTTTACTCACCTTTATGTATTTTCAGAGGCTGAAGTTTCACAGGACTCACTAGTGTGGTACTAGGTATTACTTGGGTTTCTGGGGGAAAAAAAAAATCACCAGACCAGTCTCCTGAAAGTGGATAGCACTAAGCAGAGCCTGAGAAGAGAGAAAAAGTGAAGCCATTTGTGTTTTTAGCTAGGGCTTTGAAGGAAGAAGACCTTACCCCCACTTCTCAACCTAAAGGTGGTCTGTGAGCTTCACAAAGAGACTTTAGAAGTACCTGAGATTAGCTTGAGCCAGCTCCCTCAGTCAGTTCAAGGATGGCTTGCTGTGCTCTGGAGGACAGAGGGAGAAAATGTAGGGCAGAAGGAGATGCATAGAAAAGGACAAATATGACAGATATCAATCCAAGTCGGAGCACCAGAAGAATTGAACTGGAGGTTTGGGGACCACGGCAATTCTTTTGGTTCTTGTCTCAGAGAGGAAACATCTTAATATGGAGACCAGAGTTAGGCAGCAAAGTGAGAGATTTATGGAGATAAGAGGAAGGACAGGGAAGTTCTCTGAGCAGCAAGAAGTTCCAAGTGGGTAGCCCCTGAAGGGCAAAAAAGTATGTGCTTTTATGGATATAGTGGGCACAGAGTGGGTATTTTGGGTGTTATATCTCTTGCTGATTGGTTGGGGCCCATGGGGGTCTCCTAGGTTATTGAGGGCCACTGAGTCTTCCCACATTACCTGGAACCAGCTTTTGTGCTATTGTGCTGGTGTTTTGACCGAACTGGGTTGTGAGGCCCAGTTGAATTGTGGGGCACCTTGACTCTAGCCCATTATTTCTCAATCAAATTGATCGATGGACTTAGGTCACATGGACTTGGGGGGCACCCCCTGGTTCCAACCAATTTTTCCTTATTCAGACTGATACATGATCTTGGGATACGTAGGTTGGGAGCTTAGAATACTCTTTTCCTAACTGACTATCAGTGCCCATTTCCTAACTCGCTCATTCCAAAGGAGCAGACCCTCAGCCTCTGTCTTTTAAATTCTCTCTCTGCTCCACTCCACCCCTCAATGCAAGCTATCTCCATTTAAGAAATTGGGGTGCAGCAGCAAGACTCAGGGCTCTATCCAAACTGAACACTTTCAGTTCCCAAATACAGCATGTTCCATTTGCTTCTGGACAGTTTGGAATGATTTTGCCTGATGTTGTCTAATTCCTTCTCTTCCTTAAGTCTCGCTGAGATGCCTCCTTCATAAGGAAGCCTCTCAATTGCCCTCCAAGGTGATTTGGATGTTCCTTCTCTGGCTCCCCACTGCATCGTGCCACCTCCTAGTCATTTCTCCTGGCTCTGTGATGGTCAGATAACTTGCTTATTCTTGGTGACACCAAGCAACTAATGGGAAAGCTCATGTCTTAGCTGTTCCCAGGCCTGGCACACAGCAGCTGGTCCGAAAATGCTGGCACATGAATAATGAAAGAATATTGCTGTGGGCCAGCTGTCCCCATCTGTTGCACCAACTGACTAGTTGGTGGCTCCTGGCTCCTTGAATTTCTCCTCCAGAGAGGAAAAGCTTTGCTTCCAAATAAGAGGCCGAGGGACTCCTTCCTCCCCAGAAAGGCCTTTCTTCTGGATTCCTCCTCTCATACCCTACTAGGTCCTAGCTTCTCAAAGAGATACCCCTCTCCCCAACAACAACACCTGTTGCCCTCATAACTTCCTTTCTGTGGGCCTGTGGGTCAAAAGACAGTGCTTCCACTCACTGTGTCACTTCCTTGGGGTCCCAGGTTATTCTGACAAAGCTGCTCTCCTTGACCATACCTGAGTCAGTCTCTTCTGAGCCTGAGGAAGTTTGAAACTTGATCTCTGACCATGGCTGGTTTAGTTCAATTTTAGCAAGAACCCCCCTGATGTACCTTCAGTTTAACAGCCCTCCCCACATCTGATCAAATTCCTCATCCCCTGCTGTTGTGCAACCATCCCAGGCCAAGCAGGTTCATGGTGGATTCAGGCAAATGGATAAAGGAGTCTTGGAGTAGCTGGTAGATTTGCAGGCCTTTAGTGCTGAAGCAGGGAGCCTGGTACAGGCACACCAGGCAGGCAGGGAGGCAGGCAGTGACAGAGCCTCCCTGCTCCCTCAATTTCTGTGCTTGTTCTCTGCTTCTCTCTGGCTTCTCTAGATCTTTCAATCTCATAATGCTCTCTGTGTCCTGATGCTCTCCCAGTCAGGGTGTCCATTCCCAGAGGTACATGGGAACACATGCGTTGTGTTCTCCAACCTCTTGGTCTGGATAACCACAATCACAGATGCATGTGTCCTGTGCTTGTGCTCACAGTGCTTCTTTAACCAAGATGATGTCACTCATGGGCAATGAAACCTGGGAGGAAAGCAAGGCTGATGGTGGTAGCCATAGAGGCTAGTGGCAGGAGGTGAAAAGTTTGAGTAACTCCATTTCCCTACACCCACTGTTATTACATAATATCACTCTGGAAGTGTGTGACCATGGGGTACCCAGGGACCACAAACTATTAACAGGTAAATATTCTAAAAATGGTCCAGCCATCCCCATGCACAGTCAGAGAAAGCAGACTCTTAGAATACCCTTAACTACTGATGATGAGGGGGTTGGGAGGAGGCAGAGAGAGAAGAGAGGTTTTCATATAACAGATTCCCAATAAAACTCCAGAAATTATCTATACTGTGTGGGCAAATGCTTGGTTCAGACAGGCTTGTTCCCAAGTGGGGTGACTGAGGTGAAAACTTGGTAATTTAAGATACCTTCTGACAGGGAACCATAAGAAAGGGGTTAGACAGGTCTCAGGGAGCAGCAAAAGAGAGTCCTGAAACTCAAAACATACTTTATAATCCAATAGAGGGTAAGATAATGACTGTTACTGTCTGCCAAGAATCAGGAACTGCCTTCTCACATGTCTCTCATCAATGGGTCTCCAAGTCTCTTTTTCACATGTGTCTCTATGTGTCTCTCTCAGTATTTCCTCCAAGTATATCTTCCTTCTTTCCTTTATTCCATCTCCATTTATATATTTATCTTGTTCTTTCCCAGTTGCCCCTCATTTGACAAGTTCATGACATGTTGGGATTTGTAATCCAAGGGGACTGCATGTAAGTGGGGGTAGAGAGATGGCTCGTGTTCACAGCCCTGTGATGCTCTGCCTCTCTCCTTTCCATGGAAACGCAACTCTGAGTTTTTCACCTTCTAAACTCTGAATTTCCTGTGCTATAGTCTTCTCTGTTTGCTATGATATAAAAATTGTTGGGAATTTTTTAGAACAACTTTGTTAAGTTATAATTTATATACCATACAGTTAATTTAAAGTCTACAATGCAATGATTTTTAGTAAATGAATTGAACAACTGCTGCCATTCATTTTTAGTACATTTTCCTCATCCCAGTAACATGGGGAGTTAGTCTTGAAGGAGAGTAGGATGAGAGCAGGAAGCCCTTGTGGGGAGGATGGACCTTTGGTTTGCATCCTGAGCTGCCAGCAGAGTGTATGAAGGTGCTGAGTTTTCAGTAGAAAGGTCACAGGAATGACCACGAAATGAATGTTATGGGTGGGAAGGGTCTGTGACTAGGTTCAAACACCAGCCCCTCCAGGGAGGCATTTCCAGCCCCCAGGGAAGTCTGCTGCTCCTTTTCTGGGTTCTGATGTCTACTTCTTAGAGCAAACCTATCACAGATGGGTTTTTTGTTCTGTTGTTCCCACTGGACTGTGAATTCCTCCTCTGTATCCTCAGAGCTTAACCTCATCACTGGCACAAGGCAGGGCCTCAATAATCATTGTTTGTTCAATGAATAAATGATTTCCTGCCCTTTACCCTCCCATCCAAAGTTGCTGGAGCTGATGAGAGATTCCTTAATAAATAAAAGTGACAGAGCAGACTCAGACTATCTCAGCGAGTAGAACAACAGAAAATGTGCAGCCAGGGTGGGAGCTCAGGTTTCCACTGGCTCTACTTCTGATCGTTGGTCCTTTGGTGCTGTCCTTGTGCCTTTCAGTAGAGTGATCACTTCCAAAATGAGATTTGGGTACTGTGTTGTCTCTCAGCTGTCTTACAGCTATAAATTCCCTTGATTCCAATGGTGCAACTCCACCCCTGCGCCTCCATTGTCAGTATCTAGTGGAGCTACTTGCATTTGAAGGGGCAATTTCAGGGAGCAAGGAAGGCAATTATTGGGGCTCTAGGTCCTGATTCTGCTGAAGGACTTAGCATGAAATCATTTGCTAGAGTTCTGCAGTCATGCATCCATCCCAGGTACTTGTGAAAGAGCAAGCAGAGAAATTGCCTTTACCATTTCAAGGAGCAGATACATTTACAAACAAGATGGCTTCTTTGGGTGCAGGAAAAATGAAGAGGTTTAAAGCGAATACATCAAGCTGTTTTTGAGTGCACTTAACAACTGTGCAGACTTGCAGCCCCCTTTTTAAAAGTAGAGTTACTTCACTAATAATAGAGTACCATTATTCTTTATCACTAGACTCAATGCTTCACATCCCCTTGGTGTTCTGCTCACTAACACATTTATCCTCTCTTATAACCCTACACTTAAAGTCAGCATAAAATATAGCCGTGACACCATGAGAAAGCTTTTGGGAGGTGGCCTGAGCCAGCAGAGTAATTGCAGCTTTATCAGGGAATCCTCTCCAGGTGTTTGGGTTCCCAGGTGCCTGGTGTGGGGGAGGGGGCTGCTCTGGGCACCCAGTTGAAGGGACTTGAGGATCTCAGTGCTTACCCCTTCTGTCAGGATGTAGGGGCAGCCCCCAAAGGATGTATTCAGTGACTCCTCTCCCACAGGCCCCAACTCCCTGGGTATTCAGGACCAGCCTGGGCACCCTGGGACAGATCAGATCTGACTGGTGGTCTTCCTGTTGAATCATGTTGTTAATTAACATAGCAAATCTTCGCAGCTGGTGGCTGCCTTTTGCTTTTCAGCCCCTTCTTCCTCCCTTCTGTACACTAATTAGAGCAAAAGCAGGGAGCAAATCTTCAAGCATTGATTTGTCTTTGTAGTAACGATTATTTTGGGAACAACCCAGCCCCCTCTACACAGACAAACTCCCCCCAAATCCTAAGTGTGAAACCACATGCTTCCTTCCTCATAGATTTTTTTGGCTTTGCTAGGCCAAGACAGAGAATTATTGAAAGAATCATACTACATTTTTCTCTTCTAATTTTAAAGGACAAAATGGATTGTCAAGACAGGAGGTGAGCGAACACCTCCAGAGGAAGTGACTCATTTAAAGGTGTTGGCTCATCTTCTTTTCAAAATTTGGTTCCATAAAGGTGGAAGTCTACTCCAGATAAGTGTCAAATGAAGTGCCACAAAAAGCCTCTGATTCCTCCATGTTTGTGAAGTGGTTCCTGCCTCAGACAGTCCTCAGCCTGGCTGGCTCAGCACAGATGCTTGGTGCTTCCCTGGCTAATTCTGAACAGTGGCAGCTGGAGAGGGTCCTGAGGATAGAGGGGTGCTTTGCAACCATCCCAATCTGGGTAAGTTCATCATTGGCTCTAGCAGCTTATGAAAGAATGTTGGAGCTCTTGGCATCATCCCAAAGGATTTTAATAGTGAACAGTGGAAACCCAGTTGACAAGGAAACAGGAACATGAATACTACCCCTTCCTCCAGGGTGACACCACCTTTTTATCTGCACCAGCCTAGGCCCAGGTGAGCCCACTTATGCATGTGCACAGGTGTGTATAATTATGGGGAGGGTGGGATACCACAGGTGCTGATCACAGGGTCTAATGGGTGTGAAAACCCTGATAACTTGTTTACTCTATAGGCTCCCCATTGCAGCATGTTGGCCGAGTTCTTGTCTCATGCCATGAAAATGGAAACATGGACCTTAAGGAGTAAGTTTTAGAGAGCATATTCAGTGATAGGAAGGCAAGAAAACTCCCTTTAATGACAGAGAAGGGGTACCGAAGCTGGTTACTTCTGAAAACTGATGTCAAGGGTTTTTTTTTTTTTTTTTTTTTTTTAAATAACAAATTCAACTTGCCAAAAGGGCCTCTATCTGTTGAATACACATGGGACAGTAGCTGAGGTAGCTTGATAAAGATTAGCACATACATAGCTAGGAAAACAGAAAACTCACTTGAGATTAACACATGCAGCTCCCACAGTCTCTTCTTAATGACCATTTTAGACTGTCTCCTGCTTACAGGCACAGGACTTGTACTTTTCCGTTCTCCGGTAATTTTTCACTCTCCATGGGCTTTGCCCTATCTGCCTATCTGGAATCCATCTCACCTCCAAGGGATCTAGGGGCAGGCAACTCTACAACCATATCTGATTGGCTAAGTCACTTGCCAAGACATTAATATCTCTAGTTAGTGGCCCTCGTGAGAGTACACAGTAATAGGGCAAGGGCAAAATAGTCTTTCACATAGTGGTCACTACACAGTATTTCAAAGAATACTTCGTGTGTCTGCAAGGATTTAATCTATGATGTTTTTTCCCCTTCCTAGGACTACTTTGCCATTTTGGGAGGATAAACTCCCTTCTTTTCTTCACAACTCTCACTTGCTCAGTGCCTCTCCTAAACACAAAAATGCATAACCTTAATCATTCCACTTTTTCTCCATCTCGTCTCACACTGTTCTGTTACATAAGGGATTGTGGGCTCTGTGTGGGAGTGGTGGAAGTATGCAGTGATCAATTAATAATGTCTGTTAAGGGAGGGGATGAGGGCATTGCTCTGTATTTACCATCCTCATCCTTTAGCGAATTCTTTTACATACACCTAGTTGTGGTAACATAGCATCTAACATAAATTTTACTACGATATATTTAAGTGTATGGTTCAGTAATGTTGAGTATATTCCCACTGTTGCACAATCTATCTCCAGAAAAATTTCATCCTTTAAAACTGAGAGAAAACCTATTACACAACAATTCCTGATTTCCCCCTGCCTCCAAATCTTTGGTGTCCTTTCTACTTTCTGTTTCTATGAAATTAACTACTCCAGATCATATGGACTCATATGGTATTTGTCTTTCTGTGGCTGACTTACTTCACTTAGCAGCATGTCTTCAAGATTCATCTTGAAGCTTGTTGTAGCATGTGTCAGAATTTCCTTCCTCTTTAGGCTTAGTAATATCTCATTCTATGTATAGACCACACTTGTTTATCCATTTGTCAGTGGTCATTTGAATTACTGTTTGGTATTATTAATAACACTACTCTTGAGATGGGTATACATAAATATCTGATCTTTTTAAAGAAAACTTTTTCTTAGCAATTCAGTGATCCAACCCAGTAATGTTCAAATTTGGGTAAGTTAGAACTACATATAGAGCTTTTAAAAAGTACCTTCCTAGATGCCACAGAGATATGAAGAACCATAAAAGCCTGTGGACCTATATATGTAAACAAGGAGAAATGGACAAATTTTCAGAATCATGCAAGCTTTCAGGACTGAGTCAGAAAATAACAGATAATTTGAAGAGACTAGTCACAAATACAGTTTACCATAAGAACACTTTACTAGTGAATTCTACCAAACTTTCAAAGAGGCACTACTAGCTATCTTTCTCAAACTCTTTCAAATTACTGAAGAGAGTGGACTGCTCCCAGACACATTTACAAGATGAACATTACCCTGATCTCCAAATTAGACAAGGACAACAACAAAAAGAAAACTGTAGACTGCTGTCTCTGATGAAGTTAGATGCAAAATCTTCAACTGAATCATAGCAAATCAAATTCAACAACACATTAAGAGAATCATAAATCATGACCAAGTAATATTCAGAATATTTCAGGCAAACAAGGATGGGTCACCATACTCAAAATAATCAATGTAAAATACCATATGCACATATACAAAGATAAAAATCACATGACCATATTTACAGAAGCTAAAAAAACACTTAACAAGATCCAGGCCCCATTTGTAGCAGACTCTCAAAGTGGGAATAGAAGGAAAAACCTCAACATAATAAAGGCTACAGATGATAAACCCATGGCTAACACATAGTCAGTGGTAAAAAGCTGAAAGTATTTTTCTTAGGATACAAACATGACATGGAAGTACACTTTCATCATTCCTGTTCAACATAATTTTGAAGGAAGTCCTACCAGAAATATCAGACAAAAGAAACATATGAAAGGAATTCAAATTGGAAAATTTTGGAAAAGTTGTAATATTATTATTATTTGCGGATGACATAATATACATAAAAATGGCATGGAGGTTACTCAAAAGGCTAAAAATAGAAATTGTATATGATGCTGCAATGCCTAGGTATTTATGCAAAGAGTATGAACACATTAATTCAAGAAGATATATGCAACCCTACTTATATTAACAGCATTATTCACAATGACCAAGGCGTGAAAACAATCTAAATACCCACAGATCGATGACTAGACAGAGTTGTGACTAGACAGATTAGGCGTATATCCAGCTTTTAAAAAAGATAAAAATCTTATCTTTTATGGCAACATGGATAAAACTTGAGATGATTATGCTAAGTGAAGTAAGTCAGAAAGTAATAGACAATTACGGAATGTTTTTTTTTTGTATGTGGAATATAAGTAAATAAAGAAAACTAACAAGACAAACAAAACTATCTTAGCCTATGAAAAATTTGATTACCAGAGAAGAATGTGAGAGGGATCAGAAAAATGTGTCTGGGGTCTCAAGTTGATAGTGGAAATTGTGCTAGAAGTATAGTGGTGGGTACTGTGAGGCAAATCACATGTTAAGGTGTGAAGCTGTATTCCTGAAATTTATATAGTGTTATAAACCAATGATAACTCAGTAAGATTATATTAAAAATAGATAAGTAAATAGAAAAATACCATCCCCTGAACCAACCATAATTAAAACTAAAAAAGTAGAGGTAGACCCCAGATGATTAAAATTTCAAGGGTTTCTCAAAAATACAGATTCTTGTGCCTGCGTGGTTGGTGAGGTGTGGTAACAACAATACCTGTGAAGGGAGATTTTGTGCCTCTAAAGCACAAGCCATATAGAAAACCAATGTTATTTTGGTAAAAATAATAAATTTTTTTTTACTGTATCAAAATAACCCCAAAAGAATTTGAAAAAACCCAAAACCCCAGATTCTCTGCACACTGTGATTCATTTGGCCTAAAAGTGTCCAGAAAACTATAATTTTAAAAGAGAGCCTGAGAATAGTCTCATTATTGGGCATTTTAGAAATTACTATGATAATTAAAGGCCACCCTAAACTCCATAAAGTCTTATTCCTTGGTCATGAATAGCCTCAAACTGTTCCCTAGTTACCTTATATCTTTTGTCCCCACCTGGACAATAAATTCATAAAGTTGTATAATTTCTGAACTCAAAGGGGCCATGAGAACAGATAATGTTTGACCAAGGTTACACCTCAGCCAGTTTTAGAACTGATTCTAAAAGTAGCTCAAAATTCCCTCCAGGCTATGGTAATTTGCAATATTGTTTTGCCACGGGGCCAAGGCAGGCCAGTGCTTTAAGAAAATAGAGTTTACTAGAATTGTTCTGGTGAAAATTTGTGTGACCAGAGAATTTGGGTGTTCACTAACTTTTTGCTCTTCTAGGGAAACCATCAATCAGTGACTAGTACAGCATCTTGTACCATGAAGTGTAGGGATTGAAGGCCAGATCAGTGACCTACCTAATAGGCTAGGTTCTAGTTCACATCAGCTGTGAGACCCTAGACTAGTATGCAATTATACTTCCTTCATTGAGTCATGAAGGAAGCGCTTGCATTAATTGAATAGAGTCTTTGGCAGGTGCTATTCTAGATTGATTAAATGGATTATTTGATAGGCTTATGAGGAAATTAAGTTTGGAAATCTTAAGTGATTTGTCTAGGCTTGGATTTGATGTCATGCTGATTTCTTAACTCATTATCTCAGTCACTGCTATTTTGCATTGATGAAATGAGATGCAGTAGGAATCTGCGTGAGGTATTGTCCAGTACTTTAGAGAAGTTAAGTATATGACCACTACACCACCACCATTATCACTACCACCATTATCATTTTTGACATCATCATCACTGTTATCATCATCATCATCACCACCACCCTCACAATAGCAAGTAACCCTTACATAACTTCCATTATGTGCTAAACAATGTTTTTTTTTTTTTTTTTTTTTTTTTTTTTTTTTTTTTTTTTTTTTTTTTTTTTTTTTTTTTTTTTTTAGACTAGGGCTTGCTTTGCTGCCTGGGGAACACTTGCCTGGGGCACCACAGACTAAAGCAGTCTCCAGCCTCAGCCTCCCATGTAGCTAGGATTACAGGTATGCGCCACCACACCCAGCTAGTTTTTGAGACTAGGTCTTGCTATGTTGCCCAGGGTGGGTCTCGAACTTGCAGACTCAAGCAATTCCTAGCCTTGGCCTCCCGCTTTGTTGGCTGCAGTTAAAGGTATGTGCCACCATGCCCGGCATAGGCAATGTTTTAAGCTCTTAAAATATACATATTTTATATTTATTTGCAAAATAACCCTACAAGGCATTGCTATTATAATAGATTTTAGAGATGAGGAAATTGAGGCACAAAGCAGATTATATAACTCAAAGCTATATAGTTTACTAACTGATAACTAAGTGATAGAGATAAGACTTGAATTATAGAGTCTGGCTCCAAACTTAATGTCAGTAGCCAGTACTATGCTCCCGTCACAAGGCAAATGGTAAATACTATTACTCATAATAATTAGTAGTAAGGATCTCAGCCTTTCTTAACACAATATTTTTCTACATATTTTCCTTGTAGGAATATTTTTAAGAAAAATTAAATATGATAATAGATTCAAATGTTCTTTTAATGTTTCTCTTCTGTCATCTCAAAATTCTTATATGATTTAATCTAATATTATTTCATGGCATCTTATTTCTTAGTTGTTTTGGAAGTGACATCTGGGGAAGGGGTGTTCATGGGGTCATTTTTTTATGCTCCAAGAATCCTCTGGGATTCTCTAGGGTGAAGTCTCTATAGTAAATGCTTGAAGTTATATGATGCACAAAGTTACATCCCTTAGAACCAGGGAAGAAAATATGTGGTTTAGAATAAAACTAAAAAAATTAAGGCCCATAGTGCTTTTCTTGCTTTTAAGTCCAATAGACTTAACAGACTCCGTTATTCCAGTTGTGCCTACTAACACTCCCTTCTTGAAACATTCATCTTCCTTATCTTGAGGTCATGCTTGAATCCCTTTCCTTCTCTGTTTCTCTGAATTCTCCTTTTCAGAACTCCTTGACAAGTTTCCCATTCTCTACCTTTAAAATAAAATTTATAAAATAGTATATGAATGGAGGTAGCATCCTTGCCTGCTCTGTGCATCAGAAGGTCACAGATCATGTACAAGAAGTCCTATGTCCCAGGCAAGGGATGTGGTTCCAGAACATGTACAAAGCTACCATCCCCTTTTTCACTTCCATTCAGCACATTTATGTGTAGGCTCTTATGGAATGAGTTCTGCTCTACAGAAAGCTCTATAACCCACCTTCCCCAGTACTGCAGAATGTGATTTATTTGAAAACATAGTTGTTATAGATGCAATTCATTAAGTTAGATGAGGTCTGTTTGAATTAGGGTGGGGGACTTAATATGGCTGGTGAGCCACAGAAGATAGACACATGACAATAGCCATATACAGAGGAAGGAAGCCCCAATAAGTCAAGAAAAGGAAGGGATCGTTGGTAAATACTAGCAACTAGGAGAGGTAAGGGAGGATACTCTATGTTTCAAAGGAGTGTGATCCTTTTGACACCTTGGTCCCACATTTCTCATCTTCAGACCTATGAGTAAAAAAATTCAGTTGTTTTAAGCCTCTTAGTTTGTAGTACCCTGCTACTATGTAGTATTTGCTATTATGTGCGGGTCATGGGTGCAGGTTGAGATATATGCCCCAGATAAAAGGAAAACCTTTTAGCTGTCTCAATCCCTCTGGCACACTAGAAGGTGGTCAATGACAGGTCTCTCACCTGTGACAAAGCTTCCTAACCTCTTTGGAATGTGCCAAGAGACATATGACCTATTAGTAATGACTGCTACCCCCACAGGTAAATTCTCCTTTTGTCACCTGTGCCCCCTGCTGTATGTCAGATATGCTTGGGTCAGGTTACTACTTTCTAATTAGCTCATTTTGATTATTTCTCTGCAGGGTATATAAGGGCTTTATAACTTCATTAAAGTTGGCCCTACATGTGGAATGGAGCCAGGGTTGGCCTGGAACTGCCCAGGCCAACTGGTGCGTGGGCACAGCATGGGTAGATGGACTTGTATCTTCCTTGGCCCAGTCATTGGCCGCCATGCCCAGTGTGCACTGGTGTCATCTGCCTTTGCAGGTGGGGTGGGGTGAGGCTGGGGTTGGCCTGGAGTTGCCTGGGCTGGCCAGTGCATGCGTACCACCGCACATCCAAGTCTTGCAAAGAAGCAGGTTACAGTGTGCGGGGGTGGAAGGGGGTCCTCACCACAGAGCTCTCTTGGTTTGCCTCAACTCCTGCTAGCTCTCACCAAGAATAAGGACGTCCAAATGAATTTCAACCACAGAAACAGAAGAGGTGAGGAATGGGAAGAAAGACCCTAAAAATACATGCCACCTGGGAAGGACTCAAAAAGAGCATGGCAAGAACCACCAAGCACTGAACTGTGAGAGCAAGTGTAAAAGAACTATGCTTACAACGTCACTGGGGAGCTGTGACCAAAAACCTGGTGCAGAGACACAGTCAGCAAGGGCACTACACACCCCCTTTGCACAGAAGGAGGAAGGCTGGAGAATGGCAGCAGCCCCCACAGCAAAGCTCCAAAGGAGACAAGAAGACCTATCACCAGCTGATGGCTATCCCCATTGAGGAGCTGCTTTACCAAACTAAAAGACTGGGAATCAGGGCCCCAGAGCCAAAGACCTGAAAGATAACATGAAGGAGCAATAAAATGTGGCAGAAAACAACAGAGATGACAGCCACCAAGAAACAAGAAGCATTGATACAAGCCAAAGGTGCTCGGATTGGTCTATGAAGGTGAAAGCAGTACTGGAAAAATAAACAGCATGCTCGACATGTCCCAAGAAATCACACCCTCACCTAGGATGAGGACATAGATCCAGAAAGAAAAAAGACTAAGGGACTAAACATGGACAAACAACAATAAGAAAGGAGGCGGAGAAACCAGAGGGTACCTGGTGGGGGGGGGGAGGTATTCCCATGGGCTAAACGATCATGCATTGTAAAAAATAAAAAAAAAAAAAAATAAAAAAAAAAGGTTGGACCTGGACATGCTTCCCAGGATCCCTGTCCTAAGGACTAGCCTCACAGATCGCTATCAATCTCTTCTGTCTCATTTCTTCTTCTTTCCCACACAGTATTTATGACTTAGTTTTGTTTTATATCACAATAATTTATATCTTATTTTTAAACTACATGATCCTTAAAGTCTAGTTATAATAACTGATATTACCTTGAGATTCTGAATGTACAGGAGATATAGTTCTATATTAGACATGAAGAGAATTCCTGGACTGATGGGCCATATCCAGATGTGAACAATTTGCCTGGGTGGGCATGGCACAGAGATAGGGTGTCTCTGCCTGCAGCAGCCCTTCTCTGAAGCCCAAATGATGGCTTCTGGGTGCCATTATTGACTAGGGAGAGACTTGAAATTCCTGCTGCCTTTCCTTGAGCCCAAGTACAGTCCAGAAGACTGAGTGTTGTATTATTTAATTGGGGTTTTTCAGAGCAGGTCTGGAGTTCTGAAGACCTTAGGTGGGTGTTTTCTTAGTTCTTGTCTTTGGTGAGGAAAGAGTTCAACTTTTTACCAAAGTTACAGAATAGCATGAGATTTATTGGTAATTAGGAATAAGAACTAGAAAGGTCTCTGAGCAGAGAGGGATCCTGCATGGGTAGCTGATTGATAGACAAAAGGAATGACAGCAAAGCTTTCTGAGCAGAGAGAAGACCTGAGTGGGGCCTTCTCTGCTGCTAAGAAGCTGGTGAGAAGGGTGAGATGTAAATTCTTATGTGGGTACAGTGCGAAAGGAGTGAAGGTTTGGTTTGGGTGTCTCTTCATTATCTGTCTTTCTGATTGCATGGGTCCACAGGGATCTCCTAGGCTGCTGAGGTCCATCAAGTATGCCCATATTACTTATCTACCTTTCTGCAACTAGCTTTGGCCTATTTCTTTAGCATTGTGTTATTGTGTTGGTGTTATGGACTTTCCACTCTTTACTGGGTTTGGGGAGTGGAAGGCACCCTCCTGGTCCAGGATTGTTGGGTTGGGGTGTAGGAAAGGGTTCCCTCCTAGTTCCAACTGAGTGTTTCTCAATCAGGCTGATAAATGAACTTTGGGCTTGGGGCTCCCTTCTAACTCATTACCTATCCCATTTTATAGCTTCCTCTTTCATCTGGACATGGACATGCTTCCCAGGATCCCCGTCCTAAGGACTAGCCTCACAGATCGCTATCAATCTCTTCTGTCTCATTTCTTTTTCTTTCCCACACAGTATTTATGACTTTGTTTTGTTTTATATCACAATAATTTATATATTATTTTTAAGTTACATGATCCTTAAAGTCAAGGATCCTCTTGTCTCGGCACAATACAGATGTCTTGAAAAGACCTCATTCTCACCTCTACCCACTCCTCAGTATACACTAATATGGTTTTTACCTATCAAACGGCCAGAAGCTGTGCCACCAAAAGTCACAGTGACCTTTTTGTTTTCAGGTACCAGGGACCCTCTGGATTGTTACTGTGGCTTCTTGGCATCATTTGTTGCTCCTGGGACCATTTGGCAGCTTCCTTTTCCTTGAAACATTGTCTTTCTCCGTGGAGGGACACCATACTCCGGGCTGGCTTTTCTTTGCTCTCTGGGTCTCCTAACTCTCCAGTGCTGGCTTAGGCTCTTCTTCCCTATACTGATGTGAAAGACCTCTCCACAGTTCTGCCCCAGAACCATTCCACAAGTGGGCCTAGCTTCCACTACCCTTGACATCACTGATTCTCAGAGGGAGAGGACATGTGACAGTCACCTGCTGGGAGATTTTTCATTGTACACAGGTCACAATGGAGTTGTGGAGTATCTCTGACATTCACTGTCTCTGTCACAGAGGTCTTTTTTACAGATGGTGGTTCCTTAGTTGTGTATATGTGTGTCTGTATAGGGTAACATGTGCATGCATGAGTACGTGTATGTGTTTGTGTTGGCAGCCAGATGCAAGATACAAGAAATGAATTCACAAGAAGAGATTTACCCAGCCATAGCCAAGGGCCAAATGGAAATATGGGCCATGGACGTTAGGCGACTTTATTAACAAAAGAAAGGGGTATTTATAGGGACACAGGGTGAGGGTCTGTTGAATTTCAAAGAAGACAAACACAAATCTGAGAGGCAATTAACATTCTAAAGCCTAAGAGTAATTGAGAAATGGGGAGTGTAGGCAGGTGGTCACTATCTCTGATTTAGGGAAGCCAGCACACCATCGAAGACTCAGAAGGTCATTGCAGTAAATCAGTCCCTAGTTTTCTGGGGACTGGTTAATGAGAGAGGTTTTCCTTAGCCCGTTTGCAATGACTTTTCTGGTTTGCAAATGGTGCACAGCATGTTTGTTCATCCATGGGGTAGAGTGAGAGAAGTAAAAAGAGAGTGAAGGAAAGATGCTTATTTGATGTTGATAGACCCTGTCTCTCACCTGTACATGCAGGTGCAGCTACACACATCTGTTGGCTGTCCATTAGATACCTTATATTAATCTGTCCCAAGTGGTATTTAGCTGTTCCATAAACTTATTCCTGTTCTTCCATATCCTGTTTTAGTGTACCCGGTATTCCAACAGTTGCCCAAGTCAGAACTGGGTTATCCTCCTGAAACCTGGTCCAATGCTCTTGACCCAACATATACAATGAAATCCCAATTCCTTGTGAACCTACCACCTAAAAGTCATCTGCATCATGCATCAGAACATATCTCTTCTGTCCCATCTATGCTGCCATCTTCATTTCCATCCAATCTTCAACCTGAAAGTTCATTGGCCATGGTGAGCCTTTCTCTGCTGGAGTCTCATCATGGTCTCTCCCTGCTTGAGGAAAGAAGGTTCCCTATGGCCGGCAGGGTTCAGCGAAGCCCTCTCCACCTCCGCAATCTCATTTCTAGTCTAATCACCTTAGTCTATACATTTTGGTCATATGTAGAAAGAACTATTATTGGTTGTCCACACCAGAGTATACTTGAGAAAGAAAGAAGGTGCTGCTAATAATTTCTCTGAAACAACAAGGAAAAACTAAAACTCTTCCAAGAAACCCAGCAGGTATAGTCAACCAAAGTCATGCTAAACCAATAACTTCTCAGACATGATTCATTCTCTTCCATCTGTAGACTTTTTTTTTTTAGATCTCCACCTGGAATGGTTATGCTTCTCTTCCATTAGGAGACTTCCACCTTTCTACACATTCCATATCTCACCATTTGGCATGTAAAACTCTCCATTTTAATTCTTTTTAACATTTACTCTCTCCTGAAAGAAAAAAAATTAAGTCAGTTGGGCTCTCAATTTCTAAGAAAAAATGAATTAAAGACAATAAATACCATTATCACACCTAAGAAAATTAACAATGCAAAATAGGTAACTTCTGGTTATGCTAAAGATTGCATTTAAAAATAAATCTCTTACTTAATTTGCTCAAATTTACTTCATGGAATCTAAATGCCATAGAGCTTTGATACCTGTTGTTATCTATTTTTTAAATATATAAGTAAGCTCTTCTTTAACATTTGAACATTTTACATCTTTACTTTTTCCCTTGAGTTTGTATCTCTATTCTGTTCATTCTATAATCATATCCTAATGTGTAATTTATATGCAACTTACCTATATAAAAGTTTTATATGATATAAGTTTTTTTATTGATCATTATAGTATACAGTTCTTCTAAAACAAAAAAAATACACTGATTCAAATTGAATTCCTCTTTTTAATCCTGAGATTATAAAAATCTAAATACCAAAAATTCTTCTCAATTGAGTTAATGTTATAATTATTAATAGTGCATAATACACTCTTTATATGCTATTATAATAATATCAAAATTTTTATATTAGTGATGAACTGTAAAACAAAATTAGAAGTGCATTTCCTAAATGCCATGATAAGGATTTTACAAATATTTCATTTATTCATGGATGACTTACTTATTACTAGAAAGAAAAAGGATGTAGCATCAACTCTATTCCTATTTTTTATAGATGCAAATAAAAATTCACATATAAAGTAAAGTTATGGAAAAAGATTTATTATTCTTGTTTGAGTTCATCCACAGTTATCTGATAACAATTACCTAGTGACATATACAAAATTTATCTTAATAATGATATGTCATTTGACAATTCTGTTTATCTTTCAATTTTATTAAAAAGCAAAGATTGGAAACCCTCTGAATTATAAGCAATGTGTTATCTATCTAGTTGTTAGGCACATTCACTAACTTGATTGCTTGACAATATACTGAAAAGTATAAGGTTTTATCAGATTATTACTAATTCTGCTTACTTTTTTACCTAACAACATCATCTTTAACCTGCATACTTATAAATGACTGAGGAAATAAGAATACTGGTTCTTGCAATACCCTTTGGCTAAGGCAATACTTTTCTTTTTTTTTTTTTATTTTGAAATGTAAAAGCTTTGAATGTATTTATATGAAAGAGTGGTGTTAGAGATTCCAGTAAGGAAGATATTCACCGTGGTCAAACACATCAGTCATCTCTACTTGTTTTCTGGCAGGGAACATCTGATTTCATTTTCCAATTCAAGTAGAGATCTCTGTGACAATGCTCACTTCTTGCTTCTAGTTCTAAGAAAGGGAGTTGGAGCCTGGCTGGGAGTCTACTACCTGGAGAAATAACTGGCACCCCATTTTTGCTTTTCTTCTGACCTCGGGAGCTTGTGTTTTTTGATGTAAGTTGGGTCTAGAAGAGGAAAGGTTGTAAGTTTTGATTTCAGATATTTAGAACTTACTACATAGCCCATTTACCTTGTCTTGAATGCCGCAGTTTGTCTTGAGTAGACTATGTTTAATACCAGATAAGAGGAGCAGCCTAGCCTGGTGTGTGTTGACCATGACATCCTAACACCTCCCTTTGTTCTTTGGGCCCAAACTGAGGAACACCGGAAGCTCAAAGAAGAGTCAGGATGGATGAGAAGGCTGGTGTTCCTGGTGAGCCGTGGGTGATGTGAGCTGGGACCCATGGCTTAGCGAGGAAACTCTCTTGTAGAAATGGCCAATGTTCTAACACTGACAGTCTAAGGTCAATGTTAGAAGGTGACAGGATGGGAAATGTGGTGTTTGGTTTCCTTAATACCAGCCCTGGTTGCTGATCCCTGGGAAAGATTTCTAGTTTTATTTCCCTAAAGCCTCCTAGGTAAGCCAACTGACTTTGTTGGTGTCAGGTTGAGCATGAAGTGGGGCAGTGAGGGATTGGGATGGAGGTGGCACAGTGAAAGTGACCACTGACTGGTCTGGGTGCACTGGGCTGTGGCCTCCTGGCTCAGCTCAGATTGACCCAGGGAAGCCTTCAGATGGATGCAGGTAAGCTTTTTGATTCTGTACTCCACTTGGGAAGCTTTGACATAGCCTGAAGGGGAGGGCCAGGCCAATCTGATTCTTACCTGGTGACTGAGCATGCCCCCTTGTGTACATGTAGGTAAAGCTTTCCACCCTTCTATTTACTTGGGGAAACTGTCAAAACAAGCCATTAGCATTTGATAGAGACACATTCAAGGCTGTGTGGGAACAGGGAAAGTCAGAAAATGAATACTGAGGATCCTCTTGAGTTTCATTCTTCTGAGAGCAAGACTTTCTATTATATCTGGGGAACTTTTGGTATGCAATCTATTCCATGCTCCCAGAACTGGCTCTTCATTTCTTGACTTTTTAGATAAAATCCAGCTGTCTGTTCCTCTTCCTGAGCTCTGCTGAGACCACAGGAGAAAAAGAGGAAACTTCTGCCATGCTTTTTCTCCCCCAAACTTTTCTCCTCCTATTTAGTCATTTTTCCAGTTTTCAGGGGAGATACAAATTAAATTCAGCTTTATATGCTTACTTATATATAAAAGCCAGTAGATTTCTCATCTTCCAAATTCTAATTTCAGGTTTCACTTGAAAAGTAAAAATTAAAACAAGCAATCATACACAGCAGTGCTTGGCTGGGTCTAAGGAATGGATAATCTCTTTAGGTAGTGACATGAGCTCTCTGCTTTGCCAGTCCCCATTCTACCTTGACATTTCCTGCTTGTTTCCTACAGAGATTTGGGTTTGTGAAGGTTTGTTGAGGTAATTTATTCATTTTACCAATAAACGTTAATCAGTGCTTGTGATGGCTAGCCAAACTCACAGAAATCCCTGGGTTTCATGGAGCTTAACATCTAGTGTGGGAAGATGGACAATAAACACATAAATTAGCCAGGCATGGTGGTATGTGCCTGTAATCCCAGCTACTTGGGAGACTGAGGCTAGGAGTTACTTGAGTCCATGGGTTTGAGACTACCCTGGGCAATATAGCAAGACCTAGTCTCAAACAAAACAAAACAAAACAAATATATTATAGGATATGTTGGAATGGGATTATTCTATGAGGAAAACACAATAGAGAAGGGAGTAGGGAGTGTGGAAGGCAGCTGTGCTCACCACTATACCACCACTGCCTCTAAGGAATAAGGAGTGTGGAATGGGGCCATTTAGAAATAGGTTGGCGGGAAAGGGTTTATTCATGCATTTAAATAAGACTTGAGAGGGGCGCAGAATTCATTGTGCAACTGTGACCTGGGATGAGCATTTTAGGCAGAGGGAGCAGCAAGTGCAATCACACTGAGGCAGTGGGGGAATCGCAGGAATGGTCATGACTGGGGACACAGACACTGCTATCTGCTCTGGGTGATCACTAGTTCCTCTGATTCTTCACCTACATGTGAAGACAAAGGTTTGAGCATGGAGATCCCAAGGTTCTAGTTAGTTCCAACATTTGATGATTTGATAACAAAGCCCTAGGGAAAAAAGGAGGCTGTTTGCCAGTGTGGACGTGCTCATGGAAATAGAGTCTTTTATTGCTTCTCTGAGGAGCATGGAATTTGAGCAAGATGATTTTTACTCTAGACTTCTCTCACAAGGGAGAGAAGGGTCAAGCTGAGGCTTGATAACTGAAGCAAGCAACCTGGCTTTCTGAGGGATGAGTTTCTGATGAAACTGGGTGCAGAGGGGTAGGGATGAATGGAATCAGCTGAGTTGATCATTATCTTTTTTTTTTTATTACAGTCTGTGTTTGACTTCTGTTGTAGGTCTGGAGATGACAACAGATTACAGGGCAGGACCAAGAGTAGATTATTTCTTATCTGATCATTAATTTTATGTATTTGGGGCAACCGGAGTTTCTAATATTGAAAAATCAAGCAGCATGAACTGTTTCACTCACATCCAGCTTAACCTGTTCATTACTGTCTCAGTCTCATTCTTTTAACTTCCCAATTCCTGGAAAAAAAGAAAAGGAAAAACTAGCCATCAGCAGTTTGGCCCAATAATGTTGGAAAATGAAAGACAGGGATAAAATATACATCCTCAGTGACTCTTGGATTCCTACTAGGGAATTTGATGTACTCCTACTAGGGAGTTTGACATACAATCTTTTTTTGTGTCTTATGTGACTGAGTCCGAGAATTATTCATCACTGTGAACAAGTATTCTTTAACCACATCAGGCTGAGGGTTTGGGTAAGTAGGAGTTAAATGTCTGGAGGGATTATTTTTGCAACTATTGAATTATTCTGAGATCCCTCTCACTTCGTTGAGAGTGTTTTCTATTTTCAGGGTTTATGCTTGAGAGGTAGGTCTGCAAAGTAGGGAAGGAGGAGAAAAGACATTAGTTAGTTAAGATTGTGATGGGTCTGGGATTTTATTCTACTTAAAACTTTATTCTACTTAAAACAAGCCAAGCTGTTGACCTGCTAGTTTTTGTGGATGCTGGAAGACTCCTCGTTAAGAGAGAAGAAATTTTATTACCTTTACAGTAGCAGTAGTTGAGTTTGAGTGTCTGGATCTATTCCCTGAATTCCATTCTCACAGGGTGACATGAAGAGGTCTGGGTGCCCCTTGTACATGCAGGAGATTGTGTTACAGGAGAGACTCTGAACTTGGGGAGCCTGAATCTTTTATAATGGGCAAGAAAAAAACCTCATCTCTGGAGGGAGATGTCATCTTTATTTCATGAGCAATAAGCAAGCTTGTCCTTTGCTCTGGAGAGAGATGCTGTCTTTATCTTTCAAGGCTTTCTCTATGCAGATATCCTGGAAAAGATAGCCTGGAATAAAAGCAGTCTGTGCCTCTGCTTGCAGTATGTGTCAAAAACTAAGCGCTGCATGGAGAATTGTCTTCCAACAGGGACAAAGATTTATTTTTGCTCTAAAGTTGCAATTTTCCCCTCCATCCCCAGCTGCCTCACCCTGGCTTTGGATGCTAGCAGCTATCCATCTCTAATTTCTTGTTTTTAAATTAATTCTTTTTATTTTCTCATTTTCATACAACATTGGTCATCTTTGTAGAGTGATTGTACCCCTTAGGTATGGCCCTCCCATCAATAATGTGGCCATGTATTGTCACTCCACTCACCCACTCTGGTCACTCCAGTTCCTCTCTCGCTGCAAGTTGTAGCTTGATACTTGTCCCACTGGTCTCATCTTTTTTTTTTTTCTTTGAACAATGGCCTTTTCTTGGGTGATAGCTATGCTCCTGAGCCATAGCAGACCAGGCTGCTCAGATCGCCAGGAACAACTGTGAGGTGGGGAGTCAGGCCTCCATCTCTAATTTCTAAGGAAATCCAGGCAGATAGATTCCTGTTTGGGTTTAAGGCACAATTCAAATTCTTTCTAGGAGTTAAAGGGAAAAGAATTAGAACCTTTCTCTTCTCATATAACCAGTGTATCTCTATCAGTCCTCTTTGCTGCGTAGTCAGATGGTCCAACTATTAGAAATGCTAATTTCATGTGAACCAGATGGTGCTATAAGTTGTTACCCGGGCTTGTCTTCCCTGGTTGAGGCAGGTTTTACATTTGAGGCAACTAACTTTCTTATAATTTTCTTAACAACCAGAGTATAGGCTACCAAATCTTTTCAGACAAACTTGACCAAGAAAGATTGAGTAAAAATTGGTAAGTTTCCTCAGAATATGTCTTCAGCAATTGTGAAGAAAGCAATGTGTGGACAAGATTGCTGCCTGGCTAGCCTAGATTCTTTTCTTTTTTTTGGTGATAGGCTCCTCTATATTTGAATACGGCAATTTATCTAGTTAAAAAAAAAACCTTCATTTGCTTGCTTTTCTTAAGATTGAGGTGGTAAATAATGTGTGTGCATAGAAGTCACTTCTAAGAGAGTTCTTTCAAGGGGACTCACCCAGCAGACATGAGACCTTTACTTTTCCCCATTCCTGCTTCTAGCCTGGATTTTGGCAGGGATAATTCGAACCCTGGGTATAATTTTTGATCATAAAGAGATCTTGGGGATGGAGTAAGAATCATAGATAATAGAGCAAAAAATCAATCAACCAACCAACCAACCAACCAACCAACCAATCAATCAATCAATCAATCAATCAATCAATCAATCAATCAGAGGAGGAGGAGGAGGCACCTAGATCAACTGTGAACATCAACTGATGTCAAACTAGGAGGGTCTGTCTCTGGACTTTGTAGGTATGAGAAAAAAAGAGCTTTTTTTTTTGTCTGTCTTTTTGGACAGCAAATGTTATAACTCCTTTCAGAGATTAGATGCTTATTGACACCTAGTTGGGATCCCTGACTTTTGTTGTATTTATTTATTTTTTCTTTTTTTTCTTTATATATAAATTTCACAACATTGTATTCTCAAGGATTTGTCCCCATTACCCTCCCGTCCCTTACCCCCCCCTTTCCCTCCTGCTCAAAGTTGTGCGCTTCAGTTTGGTACTTAGCTTGTTTTGACTTTCCTCAAGGCTTTTTATTTTTTTCACTATATCCATATATTAGTGAAACCATTTGGTTTCTACCTTTTTCTTTATGGCTTGTTTCTGCTAATATAATTTCTTCTAAATACATTCATGTTGTTATGAAATTGTCGAATTTGTCATTTTTAATTGATGAGTAATATTCCATCGTGTATATATACCACATTTTTTTCATCCAGTCATCCATTTTGGGGGATTTAGGTTGTTTCCATGACCTTGCAATTATAAATTGTGCTGCAGTAAACATCCGGGCACCAGATGTCCCTTTCTGGAAACATCTACAGATGGCAAAAAATGAAGGAAAACATAAACAGATGGGACTACATCAAACTTTTGTTGTATTTAGATGGCTTTTTCAGTTATAAGCAACAGAAAAATTGGCTGGTTTTAGCAAAAAGGCTGGTATGCTCATTCAGAGACTGGTGTGGGTGTTTCTCCCCAAAAGGGACTAATTATCCTTTAAGGAAGTCATGAGGTGAGGGCTGAAGAAATAGGTCTGGAGGCAGGCTGGCACCAAATTGCTCTGGAAGGTATTGGTAGCATTGATCTTATTAGTGTGCCTGAATTTCTTGCCAGTCCTAAGAAACTTTACCATGATTCAGCATCTTAGGGATGCAAGTACAATTGGTTGAACCAAGATCACATGACTTCTCTGAGGTGAGGTAAGGTCACATGGCGGCCTGTGCTGTGTTGATGAGCAGAGGGACAAAGCAGGGTAGAGCAGCTGGATCTTCTCTTATTCCTATTATGGGAAAACAGATGCCTGGATCTTACCCCACAAGGAAGGCATCCAAAGGGTGGCAAAGCAATTCCCAACAAGGAGATTAGGGTACTGTCACAAAGGGGCATTGAACAAGTGCCTACCCAATTAAAAATCATGTTGAGTATAATGGAGCATGTAGACCTTTCTGTGAGGAGGTGAACTGGTCAGGATAAAAGGCAAAGATCGTTAAACCATGATGGCTGTAGGGTTGAGCAATTCCTGACAGGTTCTCCCTCCTTGGTAACAGACTTGCAATAATGGGGTGCCTCTGAGGTGGGTAAATGTTTCCTGTAACAGAGCTCTTTTTATTTTCTTTGCTTTATGTACATGTAAGTGATATTTCATGTTAGTATTTCACAAAAATGCTAACATCTATATCTTTGGTTGCCTCTTTTTTTTTTTTTTTAAAAAAAAGAGTTACAGTGTCTAATTTACACTCATTAACTCACCCATAGCAATTATGGGTCATCACAGATCTCCCTAAGTGGAGACAAGTAATCTTGTCTCTTTGTGGTGGGTAATCAGAACTCTGAAAAGATCAAGTGCAGTTTGCAGGACCATGAGGTGTGATGGCAATATACTGAGGTAAAAAGCAAATTACAGTCTGCAGTTAAGGTGGGTATGGGTCATCAGTTAAGTAGTAACTGCCAAGGAGAGTTGGCCTCAATGTGAAGATGCCTGTGAGAAATGAATATGATGCTCCTGCCTCAGAAATTCCACATGTGCATGGAATATTAATGAAATAGATTAAGGAATGCAGAAACTCAAACACTGGGACCCTCAGGGTCTCCATCAGACTTTGGTTTCTATTTGCATGTATTTTTAGGGTATATCACTGAGGAAGACTGTCAGAAAACAGCAAAAACTTGTCTCTCCCCTCCTTAATTCATTCCAGTGGTTTCCCAGAGTCAGTAGAATAAAAATCCAGCCTCCTTGTTCTGGCTAATGAGATCTTTTATGATCTGATCCTATTTTCTATATATTCTTTTTTTTCCTTCTGACTCCACCTTCAGCCACTTTGATCTTCTTTTAGTTTCTGGAAGTTGGTTTCCTGTTGTGTTTGCTGCTTGGGAATGAATGGTCTGTCCCAGAAATGTGCTTGACAACTCCTATTTACCACTCAGCTCTTAGCTCCAGTGATGTTTGGCCTAGGCAGAGACTTCAGAGCCTGTCTGCCTGGTTCCATTCTTGGCTCGATCATGTGCTGACTCTGCTATATTAAGCAAGAACATAACTGCTGTGGGCCTTGTTTTGTTTAGCTGTAAATGGGGATCACAATAACCTTATGTCATAAGGTTGTTTGTACAGCTTATATAGGTTTATATAAATGAGGCCCTCAGGATAGTGTCTGAAGCACAGTCAGTGCTACCAAAGTGTTAGTGGAACTCCCACTCCAAATCACTCTGTCATAAAACCCAGGTTGTCATCTTTAGAGCAATAGTCATTAAAATAATTTTTTTTCTTATTTGTTACCTGTTTCTTCCAGGTTATATGCATGTGATGTAATGGGAACTACAGAGGATGCAAACTTTGTTCCTTAGTGGAGGAAGGAACAAAACCTCATTAATGGGATCTTCACATGCCCTCCACCCCAACTTTTGGTGACGGGTGAGACCATATCAGTGGTTGTATTTTGTAACCAAATCATCCAGGGGGCCCATGAGAACTAAAGGTACCACAAAGAGCTATCCCAGAAATACTTCTGTATGTATCCAAAAGAGCTGAAAATAAAATCTAATAGAGTTATTTACAGACCCATTTTCAAAGCATCTCTATGTACAAAAGCTAAAAAGTAGAAGCAACCGAAATGCCCATAGACGGATGAATGGCTAAACAAAATGTGGGGCACACACCATGGAAAGTGATTCAACTTGAAAACTTGAAGGCATTCTTGTTACATGCTGCATCATTAGTGAACCTGGAGCACATTATGCTAAATGAAATAAACAGGTCACAAAAGGACAGATATTATTTGATTCTACTCGTAGGTGATATAAAGAGTAGGCAGATCATAGATAGAAAGTAGAATAGCAGTTAAAACAGCTTGGAGATGAGGTGGAAATGGGAGATTATTTAAAGGGCACAGTTTCAGTTTTACAAGATGAAAAAGTATTGGTTTCAGAACAGTATGAATAACCTGTAGATGACTGAGCTGTCATTTAAAAACAGGGTGATAAATTTTGTCATATGTTTTTAACACACACACACACACACACACACACACACACAAACACACAAGATGCTTGAACTAGATTCTGAATAAACTTAGAGTAGGCAGGGCATTTACACTTAAAAAAAAACCTTTCTGGGAGAATCTAACACCTGCCAAACTTTAAAAAGCCAAACTTTTAAAAGATATTTTTAAAGATATCTTCATAAAGATATGTCTGTGCTTTGGATTTAGGGCATGTAAAACCTCCACCATCCCTGATACAAAGCCTTAATTATATGGAGGGAAAAAGATTCCCAAATATCCCTCATGGATTCTTTTTAATTTTGTGGAATTAATCTGCTTCTCATTTGTATTTCTCCCCTATCCCTCTTGGTGCAGAGTGATACTACCTGGGCAGAGACATGAGAGCTGGCTCATCAGGCTGCTTTCCTCATCATATCCACTAGGTGGCAGGGCAGGCACTTGAATTTGAGTGGCTGGTGCACTCCTCCACAGCCGCCTGGAACACCCAGGTAGTTAGCAAAAGGGGTGCAAGGGACCCTGTGCCTTTACATGGTTTGGGAATGCCTGGAGGAAGTTGTGAGCATCGTGCTGATACCCAGGCTAGAGGTGAAACTGGCAGGTCAGTTTCCTGGGAGTATCTGTTCTCAGGGACTAGTGAGCAACCTTCACTTGCCCTGACCAAGGTTAGTGCAGTGGCCCACAGCCAACTCCCGTTGGGGTTCTGAATGGTGCTTCAGGGAAGGGGGGTATGAGAGTGTGCACATGCGAATAGTAAAACCCTTCACAAGCTGTTTTGTCCCTCCTGCACAGTGCCCTTCAACCCCCCAGTGCAATGTTTTTGTTACAGGCCAAACAGGCCAGGTCCCAAGAGTGGGTCCTGTGTCCCTGAGGAAAAGAATTCATCAGAGAGACTAAGTGTGGTTACCAGGCATGACTTTATTACTCTCATGCAGGAGGGAGGCAGCCTGGGAAAGGCGAATTAGCTTGGCTCCTCTGAGGGAGTTTGGTGGCAATATTTAAAGTGTAAGTCCCCAGGGGCTGGGAGGAGAGCAGCACACTGCTCTGGGCTAGACCCCAGCATGCACAGCCTCCAACTGTACCTGTGGGTTCTCGGCCTTCTTGCTCCAGGAAATCGTGAGGAAATCATTAGTCAGGATCTAAGTCTGTTAGCCTGCGATGGCCCACCTGGTCAGTGTGGTGGACCCAGTGTTTGGACAGGACTCACCCTTCCCTGACTCAGTCCACCTGTTCAAACAGGACTTGGGGCAACTCATCCTACAGCCTGCCAGTTTCTTTTACCTTGGCTGTCTCATTTGGTGATATTTTCTTTCAAATATTTAAAAGGCCTGAGAGAGAACAGGAGATGTTTTGTGTTGTTTGAAAAAAAGCCAAAGTGACGGGGCAGAGTGACTCCAGTTATAGCATCACAGCTGCTGGATATTTTAATGGGCATCTTAAGAAATATTGATTTGCTGACCCACTTCGGGCCTTGACCCAGGAAGGGGTTACAGTTCACAGTAGTAAATACCTCAGTAAGAGGTTTGGTGAAAAGTGGAGGGCTTTTGACTTGACTTTAGTGTACAGTTTGTATTTCCAACTAGAACTGTGCTTTTCAGCGAGCATAAAATATCTGACCATGAGTAGAAGAGATCCTGACAGCAGGCAGCACAGCATGGCCCAAAGAACCATGACTGGGGTTAGACAGACATGTGTGGGGATGAGGGGTTGAGACAAGCCCCTCCTACTCTCAAAGGCTGTTTCCTCATCTGTGTAATGGAAATAAAAACTCCAGCATCATGGGTTGTGGTGAGGAATATATTAAATGTGGATTCATTCACTTCCTCATTCAAGATCTTTATTCGAGGCACAAGCTAGATTCTGAGAATGGCAAGACATAGCACAGCTTTTAATAGTCAAGTGGACCCATGTGTGTGTATTCAGCGCAGTGGGAGAAGCAGACTAACAGAAGTTTGCATGGGGTACCCTCTTGGGCACCCTGGCTATGGGATTCAGGGAGGGAGTAGACAGACACTGGCATACCATTCAGAGGCAGGAGATTTGAATCCAGGGGTGAGCAGCCCAAATACACTTATCATTTGGAAGTGCAGTTTTTACTACTATATTATTTTCTAAAAGTTGATTTTTTAGCCATTACTTAAAAATGGAGAGATTGCTCTTGAAATTCCTAGTTTCCCCCTGGGAAAAAGATAAACTTCACTCTACTAGGCCAATATTTCTGCATAAAACACTGGTTTGAAGCTAAGTAATAACTGTCTTTTTTAGATAGAGTGTGCTCCACAGTCTGCACTGTACCCTATTGCATGCTCAACTCAACTCGCTTTCTTTGTTTACTTTCTGTCCTTGACTCTGTGGGGCATACATCCTCCAATATAGTTTCGGGCATAGTGTCACACAGTGGGCACTGAATACCTGTTTCCTTTCCTTTGTGAGGGACAAGATGCCCTCAAGGAAGGCTGCTGCCCTCTCTGTGACAAGCATGTAAGATGAGCTTTACCTAAAGGAGAATGAAGGAAAGAGAACACTTTTGAGTTGAATTCACAGGTGTAAAGTTAGGATTTGTCTAACAAGCTTTATATTTTATTTTGGGAATTCTCCTGTTTGGGGTGCAGGTTTGGCAGCAGACAGTGGGCCAGTGAGTGTCTGGGAGGCTGGCTGAAGTTACCATTTGTATGTGGAGCTTTGATTGTCAGCCATGCCTGGCTCATTTAAAGAGAACCACATGCAAATCCCTTTCCAAAGTGCCATTTCCCCACAAATAATACAGAACTATTGTTGGGAGGATGGTGAGCCTGGAGTTCTATAATAATAGCATTTTCAAGAAGGAAAATCACATCCCCACTGTGAGCACAGCTGAGAACATGAAACCTACTATTGAGACATTCTGGTTAAAATAAAGCATTATCCCATAAGATGGGCTTGTCTGTGGGGATCTGTAGGATGCCAGGTGAGAAGGGTTTGCAGGTTCTGCTGGAAATGAGTAGGTAAAAAACACCCATCTATCTGAGGATGATTAATCTCAATCACGGGGCTGTTAGGAAGCCTTGAACTCTCCTTCATAGCAGGTAGCAAAAGTGGATAATTCACTCTCACAAAAGAAGGAGCTGAGGGAGAATGGTGTGGATACAGTAGGAAAGGGAGGGGGGAGAGAAAGCTGCACATGAGGTTCAGACCCCTAAATTAAGGGGAAGACCACACTCAGGCTTTTTCCTTTAAGGGTTGAAGCCATTCTGTGGGTGGAAAGTCAGACTGATGTGGCTGCCCTATCTCACATGAGCCCCGCCTGAAGTGAAGCAAGGGGTGGGAAGACAACAAAGGAGGTAAGGGAATTCTCCATCCTTAGACAAAGAGGGGCAAGGCTACGGCCCCCATTACCTGGCTCCCTCAATTCTCAACACATGCTCAGTCTTGATAATCTTGTAGCTCTTAGAACCTACATCCTCAAATTTCCATTGCTTCCTTATTTTAAATCATATACCAGAATTGTTATTTCACCTTTATATGCTTATGAGAACTTAAAAAACAATGCAAAGTACAATAACATTACTCCACAAAAATTCACAGTGATTTCTTAATATCATCTAATGTGCTATCTATCACTGATGCTCAGTTTAGCTTTCTCTCCTTTATCTTTGACTTTGATTCCAGAGAGAGAAATCATGTTTCCTCATTTCCCATTTCTGAGGTAGTGGAATTGCTGAAAGGGACATACAGTTGGCTCCCTCTGGTTACATACCCCTTTTCTCTGGGTGATCCAGTGTTCGAACTCCCTTTACGGATAGCCTGTAATATTTGCGTATGTATGTGCATCCACAGAGGAGGATGACACTCATGTGTTCATTCAACCACTGTAGTCTGGGAGTCTCCTGTATGTCCATGTTTGGTGTTAGGGACTATGTAATTATTGATATATATGTATACACCTACATACATATAGTTAATATATATGTAGGTAACATAGTCTAACACATGGTGGGGACTCAATACATTTTAATTGAGTGATGAAAGTATGTGTTTTTGTGCCATTGCAGTCAAGATGACCCACTGTTGAGATATTGGGTCTGGGTAGGCAGTGCCCCTTTATAAATCATATATGCTCAAAATTTCTACATTACACCTCTTCACCTGAGAATAATTTTTTTCTTTTAAGTAATTTTCAATGTGACATCATATGGATTCCCTAAATGAGAAAGAGCATGGCAGAGGTCAGCCTTAGTAGAGGGGGCTAGGTCAGCCCATATAATTGAAATGCAAACATCTTATCTAAGTCTCATTTCTGGTTTGAGGTTTCAGCAACAGAAATGGGCAGATTTGAAGCTGATCTTCCTTCATTTCCTATCGCCAGCTTCTGACTGAAATACTTAGAGATGGGACTGTAAAATGTCCAGGAGGCAATTACATAGCCTAGGAAGAGAGTGGGATCCTTATCCACACACTTTAAAAGAATATTGTTCTGCTTGTCACATGTTTATTATAGAAAATTTGAAAAACGTAGGATAAAAATATAAGGGAAATAAGCACTATCCATATCTTAACAGTCACAGATAACTACCATCTATCAGAGAATTTGCCCATTTTGATGTACTTCCTTCAAGTCTTTTCTCTGTGTACAGAGACTAGATTTTATGATTTCATAAAGTTATTGTCAGTTTCTTTAATTCAAATGTGCTTAGGAGTCATTACTTTTAAAGGCAATTTTTAATGTTTTCCCCTTTGTTGCTCATTATCATCCTATAAAGGATATAGGGAAGATGGTATTCTCATTTTGCAAATGAGATGCCAAGATCCAGAAGGCTAAGCAGTTTTTCTTAAGGTACACAGTTGCCCCAGACCCTTCCTTTGTAATCTGTGGGGTCTTTCTGCCTGACCCCAGGTTTCACTGTGTATGGAAGATTGACCCATCAATGGGAAACCCTGAGACCATTGTAGAGCTATGAAACTAGATTCTTTCCTTTTCCATCTCCAGAAGGTTTAAGTTAGAGGATAAATACCCACAGGCCTCCTGACACAGTCTATGGATATTGGGGTGGCAGTAGGGAAGGTAAAGTGCTATTACTTATGGGACAATTCACCCTACATTCCCAGATCACATACTTTATCAGGCACTTGTTGACCGTACTGTATATTATAAACTTTGGCCTTGAATTCCGTATTTGCCAACATCCCCTTCTAAGGACAGCTGTCCAGTCATTGCCCTGATGCGACAGTTGTCACTCAACCTGTGCTTTAGCCCCATCTTATTTTGCACAGGTGTAGGGCTGACAAAAGTCACAAGACCACAGTGGATTTTGATTATAATGCTGTGGGGAGGGTGAGTGAGAGCAATCAGATGTTCTTTCTCAGGGGTATGAGCTGCTAAATGTGGAGAGTACTTACGTGTGTCTAAGGTAGAGAGTCAGGATAGATTCCTACTTTTATAGTCAAAACCATGCATAAAGTAGGATGATGAGGGAGCAGAAAATATGGATATGCGGGCAGAGAGAAAGCAACAGGGTGGAGGGCAGACAGAAACCCATATATTGTGGTAGGGAGAGAGAAGGGAGAGTGGGCCAGAGCTGCTTGTTCCTGGGGTTCCTGGGTTCCCTGTGGATGTGAACATACTTTTCACCTACCTCTCCCTGAAGGTAATTGCTTGATCTCCTGTTCTTGCAGCCAGACAAGGCAAATAGTCTTAACTACGAAGATCCATGACCTGACAGAACAGACATCTTGGAGGACATCTCCTGTCCTCCCAGTTTCACAGATATGAGACTGAATTTGAGGAGAGAGAGGCCACAGCTGACTGGTCTCCTGGTTCCAGTCTGGCTCCTTGCTGTCTTTGGGCCACAAGCTTCCTTATCTCTCCTTGACTTCCCACTGTATCATTAAGATTGAAGGCTAGGATCTTGCTTTCTATATCCTTTTCTCCTGTTTCCTTTTGCTTTGGTGTTGCTACACATGACCAGGTGCTCTATAAATATTGTTACACAGATTGGGAGGAGCCTCTGGGTTGGATGTAATGATGGAGGTGGTAGTTGACAAAGTTCCCTTGACTGATAGATGGACTGGCATTTGGGGTGAGTTTGAGGGATCCCTCAAGGGTCTTGAGGTGACTCTTCAAACTGTGGATCTGTCATGCAAAAACTGAGTGATAGGGATGATTACTCCTGTGCTGCTAGGACGACATCCACTGCCAGAAGGGTGTCTCCTAGAGAAAGTGGGGGGCAGAGTGCATGCACGGCTGCTTGGACTGTGTGTCTTCTGGCCATCCGTAGACGGCATGCACTGTCTGAATCCTATTTTCCATATTATAAACATGATTTGATATGACTGTGTAAAAGAAGAAGGGAAAAGGAGTTCAGAAACGATACTTAGATCGATGTCATGTAAATCTACCCTCTTTTTTTTCAACAAATGCTTTCCAGTGCCTTATTTAGACACTCTATAGCAGTAATCTAAACCTGTGAAAATTCCTGCTCTCCTAGACCTTACATTCTCATAGAGTTGTAAAGTTAAAGGAAGTATGACATGCATTGCTAGGGTACAAAACAAATTGTATTCACTGTTGTAAACCAATGTTGCCTCCTTAGCTGAAAAACAGTACAATGGAAACAAACACTCCTTTCCTCCCGCCCCAACAGAAAAGCTTTTCTGGCTAGAAGTTTGAGGTCAAGGTATCAGCAGTCTGGGTTCTTTCTGAGACCCTGCTTTACTCTACATGGTCATTGTCTCTTGAATCTCTACCTGTTGCCTCAGTCTATCCAAATTTCTAGGTGTT
Source organism: Uropsilus gracilis (assembly GCA_004024945.1). NCBI lineage: Eukaryota > Metazoa > Chordata > Mammalia > Eulipotyphla > Talpidae > Uropsilus > Uropsilus gracilis. Next base: position 56,536 of record PVHY01006341.1, read on the forward strand.
AAAAGGACTCTAGTGATATTGGAATGGGACTCACCCTACTAACCACATTCAAAGTTAAGTAACTTTTTATTTTATTTATTTATTTATTTGTTTATTTGTTTGTTTATTATTATTTTTTGAGATTAGTTCCCACTATTTTACCCAGGAAACCGCAGACTTACATTGCCCAGGGTACCACAGACTCAAGCGATCCCCAACCTCAGCTTCCCAGGTAGCTGGGATTACAGGTATGTGCCACCATGCCCAGCTATTTTTTGGGACTAGGTCTTGCTATGTTGCCCCGGGCGGGTCTCTAACTCGCAGACTCAAAGCAATTCCTAGTTCTGGCCTCACTCCATAGGCTGCGATTAAAGACACATGCCACCGTGCTCGGCCCTAAGTAATTTTTTAAATACCTGATTTCCAAATGTAGTCACATTCTGAGCAACTGCGATGTTGAGACTTCAACGCAGGAATTCCAGGAAGGACAATTCAGCCTGGGATGTGGTACAAATAAAAAAGTGATAAAGATGAGTGGCCACTCATTGTATTTAAAGCATGAAAACTTTGCGTTGCTTTTCCAAATTGGAGAAGGATTTCCTGTCCACTCATGATGCTTATGGTCAGCGCTGGCTCTGGAGAGAAGGCTGTCCCAGGCCACAGAGCTATTGAATGGAGTGATCCTTGGTGAAACTCCGTAAGCCACATGAGAATTGAACTGCTGGCTTGGACTTAATGCAATAGTCGAATTTGAGAAAGAGGCCCAGGCCATATGTGTGTGTGTGTGTGTGTGTGTGTGTAGCTTGTTGGAAATAAGTGAATTTATTTCCATAAACGACAACTTAGGGAAAAACTGCACTCATTTCATGCGAGAGCGTTAAAGCCTTCTGTTTTTTCTTTTAATCACTTCCTATTTTCCTAATGGGATTGGAGTGTGTGTGGTTCCTACTGTTTTATATACTTTGTTGCCGTGTGGCTCATTGACTTTGCTTTTCATTTATGCTTTTGTGGTTTTACTGAACAAACGACCTTCTGTGTCATAATGAGTTCCTGGATCTCAACATCCCAGCATAAATCTGCCAGCTCTGGAACTCTATTATGGAAGATTTAGTTTGGTTTTTGAAATCAGAGAGGTGCTGAGTTACTTGGTCAGTATATAGGAGAAGGTTCCCTAGTCCTTGGGGGGCTTTGATGCAACAGATGCCTGTCCGAAGCAGTTGTGTGTGGTTTGGTCATCTGTAAAATTGGCAAACCATCCATATGCCAATCTAACAGGAGTGTTTCTCTCATGGACACCCAGGGATTCATTTGTTAGTAAAAATGTTTGCAGGCCACCGAGTCCCAGAGAAAGTTGGTGAAGCAATAAGAAGTGTGCAAAAACTGTGACAGCTTTAAAAAAATTTTTTTTTTAAATCAGAGCAACCAGTTGGAAATGGAAGAATTTATATAAACCAGGGATGCAGACGGGCTGACAAAAGGCAAGGCTCAAAAGAGAAGTTCTTTGTAATTTGTTTGCTCTTCTTTTTTTAATTGTCTAAAAAAACCCTTGGTAGGAACTTCTCTCTCTGTTCATTGATTGAGTTCCCCATTTATATATCTCTTAATGTACTATAAATCTATTAGGTAACAGGCGCTGCATTAATACATGATCCTTGTGACAGCGGTGATGTCACAAAGATGACAGAATAGGAGCATCCTTCCTCCACAATGATCAACAATTAGATAACTGCCCACAAACAAAAACAGCTCTGGGAGAGTTCTGGAGTCTGCTTAAGAAACTTCAGCAACACAGCAACAAGAATAAGCATTTGAGAATACTCACATGAACAGGTCGCTTCATACCTACACCATCCTGTCCCTCAGGCCAGCCCAGCTCAGTGCCAAGAGGACCTCTTCAGCTAGAGTTTCCCTCACAAGGAGAGGACAAGCAGGGTAAGTGCTCGGCTTTCCCAGTTTTTTGGGGCACTGCACAAAGGATCCACTTTAATTTCACCTCATCCAGAGAATGGCAAAACTGTGATATAGACAGATAGGAGCAAGGAAGAAGCACAGAGTCTACCAGTTCCAGCAGGAACAACCATCATCCCCAGTGACCTGCTGTGTCAGGAGCCAATAGCTTTTGTCATTGAAGAAATTAGTGGCTAACATAGTCACTATGGACCCCCTGTGGATTTCACTGCCTTTTTTTCCTCCCAGCTATTCACATTTTCTGATGTCAGCTGCATGCGTCCCTTCCTGGTCCTCTTTCCTCTTTTCCTCTCTCCATGCAGCAATCTAGGATCTGCTTTGGCAGCTAGTCTCATCCTTTATTTTGCACAAATGGAAGACCCTAGGCTAGATCCCTCTGGCTCATTCCATTGCTGCATGTGGGTTTAGGACTCTATCTCCTCCAGTTCTGTACCTGCATGCCACCAGTCCTGTTATTGGCCTTCACTGTTGTGTGGATGCTCATGGTAAGACCCAGTAGTCACAGAAGTGCTTATTGACAGCTAAGGCTCCCAGAGCTCCTGTGAACCTCAATTCAGCCTTGTCTCCTGTCACTGACCTATATCACTAGACTTGTCTGCAGCTAGTCCTTCTAGCTGTGTACCCACTTGCTCCACTCCTGGTCCTTCACTGCCATGAAGTGGCATATGTTTGTACCCATATGGAGACCCTGAAATCACAGGGGTTTATGACAGTGACCAGGGTCTCTTCAGCTGTGAGTGTGCCTGCTGTTGGCCCTGGCCTTCACCAGTATGTGTGTGTGTGTTTCTGCCTTTGGCTCTTGAACTACACAGGTACCTGTAACTGTCCCCTGTAGCTGAGTGTATGCACACCAGAGGCTCTGGTTACTACTGTTGGCTGCTCTGCTACTTAACTGCTACTGCTGTATTTGATGACCTCCAGGACTTCAAGTATCCTTATATCCATTGCAGACTTCAAGAAACATACAGTTGTTGATACCCAGTTTTGATCCAACAAAACAGCATATTCTCTCTGAACCCAGTAGAAGTAACCCTGCATTTGATACCCTGCACCACTAGATCCAGAGTCATAGCCATGCACAGCTGGTCTTCAGTACAGATGAAGTTCTTTCATTGCCAAAGTCAGTTCATACAATCTGAAAGAGATGATTGCTTCTTCAGATATATAGAAACCTAATAAAGTCTTAAAGAATCAGGGAATATGATACCACCATAGGAACACAGTAAACTTCCAATAATTGAACCCAAAGAAATGAAGATACTTGAATTGCGTGACAGGAACTCAAAGTAATTGTTCAAAAGAAAGGGTAACATATTCCTGTATACTTACTGCTTTTCCTCCCTTTTCACCTACTCCATTAAGAAAAACAGCTATTCAACATTGGAGTCCCAAAGGGGAAGAGGAGAAAGGGGTACAAAACTTACTCGAGGAAAAAAATGCATAGAAATTTCCAAACTTGGGTAGAGATTTGGATATCTCAGTTCATGAAGCTAACAACACTCCAAGATTTCAGTTCAAAATGATCTTCTCCAAGACATATTGTAATGAAACTGTCTAAAGTTAAAGACAACATGAGAATTTAGAAAGCAGCAAGAGAAAAAAAAAATCTCAGACAAGGAAACCTCTTTAAGGCAATTAGCAAATTTCTTAGCAGGAAACTTTTAGGCCAGGATGGAACAATGTGAAGTATTTGAAGGGTTAAAGGAAAAAAGCTACCAACCAAGAGTAATTTACCTCTTTGTCACAAAGCTACCCTACAGAAATAAAGAGAAGGCAAATATTTTCATAAACAAAAATCTAAGGAATTTATAATATGACCTACCTTACAAGAGTGCCAGAGAGTTTGTCAAGCTGGAACAAATGGCACCAATTAGTAACACAAAAACATTTGAAAATATAGAACATACTGGTAAAGGTAACTATATACTTAGATTCAGGATTCTGTAATACTTAGTAAGGTGTGGTAACCATTTAATTCTAGTGTAAAGGTGTAAGGACAGAAATATTAAAATGGCTATAGCTGTAATTGTGAATGGATATACAAATAAAAAGTAAAACTATGACAACTGAAACATAAAATATGGAAAGGGAAGTAAATGGGCAATTAAAGAATTAAAGTAAGCTGTTATCTGCTTAAAGTAGACTTATATCCATAAAATGTTTCATGTAAGTCTTAGAGAAAGCACAAGACAATAACCTATAGTAGACACATAAAAATAAAGAGAAGGGAATCAAAGTGTATCACCACAGAAAGTCATAAATTTAAAAAGAGAGCAACAGAGGAAGAAAGAAGCTACCAAATAGTGATATATAGTATGCTCATTATTCATTCATATATATATGCTATATATATTTATATATTTTTTGCTTATTATATCTTATATAGCATCCTATTCAGCAGCAGCATAATAAATATCCTTCTGAAGTACATATGATTTTGTCTGTTTCTTTCTCTGTATTACACATGGGAGTGAAATCTAGTATTTGTGTTTCTCCTTCTGATTTACTTCACCTGGCACAATCCATTCCTGTTCTATACAAGTGATTGCAAATGGCAAGAGTTCAAAAAGATATATAGCTTAAAAAAGCTTTAAAGAATATTTTTGAACTATGCTATGGTCAATAATAATTGATATTGAATGAATCTGATCCTGAGTATATAATCCAATATAGCTAAATTTTTATCATTAATTGTTCCTTTCAATTTTATTGGATGGGTGGGGGAATGACTTTCCCTTCTCTGTCATGAAAATTTGAGCAGGACCTTGACTTTTCTACTTACTCTTAGACACCCAGTGATTTGTTAATTGCAAGCACAGTCCAGAAATTAGGAAGCCAGACCCCAATAACTTTCAAATCTCTGAATTTAATTAACATGAGATTGCTTGCCTCCCACAGCTGCACCCTCACTGGATGTCCCTCCAGTGGAGCAGAGGCAAGTTCTTCCTCTTTCATCTGCTCTTCTGTCTGTGCCCTGTCCCTGCTGGTGCTGAATTCTGGAGCTGGAGGGTCAAAGTGGGGAGTGGAGGATGGGATAAGAGAGCTCCTGCTAAAATTGCCATTTGCTTCACACTCCCAGGCCTGCCAGGTATTTTTAACTGACCCCTTCCCCACCCTTCCCCGCTGATGTTCTGGTGGACTGTTCAGGAAAACTGCTGGAGGAGAACCCCTGCGGTTCTCTTCATCTAGACTGTGCAGTCCCTTCCCTTCCACACTCTTTCTGGTGCACTGATGTTTCCCAAACATTGCCTCACCATGAGAGGCCTCACAGTATCCCAGGTCATCTTCTTCGAATGGGTTGGCTTCCTCTCATGTCCACCTCTTGCTTCTGGAAGCCCTGGAGGGGTGCAGGCCAGTCCTGTCTGTGTTCTCCTGCCACATGCTGCTGAGTTTTCACTGTGGTGCATAGCATCCCTGAGTTCTGGGACTTGTTTGGGTCTCTGCAGATGGCCTGGGGTAAGCCCCTGCACTAGACTTGAGGGGACAGAAAGTGCATCCTGTTCTCTTCACATGGCATCACACTGTCCTACTGGTTCGCTCCCAGTCAATCACTTCATAAACTCCTCCTTTCTCCACTCTTCAAAAATTTCTATTCCCAAAGCAAATGAAAATCTGTGGGTAAGCGGCCCAAGAGCCCTGAAACTGGTTCTCAACCATATCCTATAATTTCTGCCCTGGGACCTTCTCTTAGTCAGTTTGGCTTGCTGTGGCAGAACAGACTTGGCATATAATAAGACCAACTCAAAAGGCAAAAGGTTGGGGAGTTCTGTCCTCAAGACACCGACACACAGTATCTGCTGCAGGCTGCTTCCTGCTTCCTAGACATCTGTCTTCTGGCTGTGTCTTGTGATGGTGGAAGTGGTAAAGGGAGCTCCGTGGGGCTTCTTTATAAGGACAGGAATCCCATTTGTGAGTTTTCCACTGTTGTGACCTCATTATTTCTTAAAGGTTCCACCTCCAAACACTGTCATATTGGGGGTTAGGATTTCAACATATAAATTTGGGGAGGATGCAAACATTACAGCTATAACAAGGCTTTTGCACCCTCACTTTGCTGCCTGATGACTATGGTATTGGCATCTCACTTGAATAAACAGAATTCCAGGTTAGCATCTTCTTCTAGATGAATGCTAGTTTGTACAGTGGGTGAGTTTCCCCTCTAGTCTTCTCTAAAGTTTAGACAAAGATCCCCACTCTTTCTGGAATTGAAAAGAAACAAAGCCAGCACTTATCTTGGTGGTAATAAGTATGTGTAATGATTTACATGATCCAAATCGCTCTGTGAGAGCTGCAAGCTAGCTTGAACAAGAGGTTAGGCAAATTCCTGCTAAGGAGAGCAATGCTGTGAACTGTCACTGTCTATTTAAACTTCACAGGGAGTGCCCTATGGAAGAGGCAGCTAGAATTGTTGTGTTCGTCCAGAGAATAGAGTGTGATGGCTTCTCACACTTTTGGCTGTCCAAAATGCAAATGCACATGCTGTTCTCCTTGCTGCCTGCTGGAGGCTGTGCTAAACCCTGCAGCAGTGGGTCTCTGCATCATAAAGAAAGATGTTATCTGGACACAAGATCAGTGGCCTTGCCCTATGGCTTTCCTGAAGCTCCTGCAAATCTCCTGCTGTTGAGTTGGGGCAATTTCTTTTTACTCTGGACAAAATGCTGCCTGCAAGAATCTGTAGCTGGCTTTCACCAGGGACCTGAGAGAAAGGGCAATATTGGTAGTGGGCGCTGAAATAGTGTCTGTATGTTAGCTAAAATCCAAATCTCTTCCTAGGAATCCTGCTCCGTCTGTTTTCCATGCACCCAACCCTGCCCTCTACAAGCTTTGACTTTAACCCTTCACTTCCACTGAGACCTCCACTGAGCGCTCCTTGATCACTAGCCTGAGAGGCATGTGATTTTGAGGTTATGCAGCAATGCTATTTCCTTCCTTGCAATTTTGCTGTGAACCCCCTGTGAGCACACCTCTACTATTAACTTATGTGCCTGTGAAGAGCTCAGAAATCTGTGATGAGAAACAAGAGGGCCTTGGACCCTCTGATGTGAAATCATTGAACATTGTCTTCCTTAGTTGGAAGACCACTGGTCATTGCTTTCACTGTTTTGCCTTTAAGAGATATTAGAGGGATGCTGACTATTTGATGGGCCCGGGGCTAGGCCTTAGTGATGGGGGGTAGGGTGGGGAGGCTACCCACCTGGGAGACATAGTTTGTTCATACATTAACATAGTTGATACATATGTCTGATAAGTAGCTACTCTCCTAATACTATAGATTAGTAACAGTATATAGATTTCAAAGAAAACTGGTTTGGTCTTACTTTCTCCAGAGGTCTCTTGGCTGCAAGTCTTGTCAGGAAGGAAGGTTATAAATATAGGTTGAGAACAAAGAACGAGATTTAGCCATTTTTGATTCAGCCATTTTGATCAGGGATTTTGGAAGAAGAAGATGTGAGCCATGTGAACTTGGCCATGTGGCCAAAGCCTGGGGCCTGCAGCCTTTGGCCAGCCCAGGCTAATAACGTGTGTGTTAAAGGAAGCTGATGAGTTTGGAAATTTGGAGTCCGTGTTAGAGTTTGTCTCACTGAATTTGATTCAAATGTTTTCTGGAGAGGCCATGTGAGCTAGGCCTGAGAAGAGAGTAAGTTTTGCTGGTCCCTGTACTTTGGAGTTTCTTTCTACTATCTAAAGTGAGGAGGACATTACAGCAAGGAGAAGACAGCATCACACCTTTCGACTACATGCTTGGAAGGTGAAGCATGCAGGAGAAAGATGTCCTATGCTTGGAGCACATGTTGTAGAACTCTAATTGATTGCATGTTTGGTAAATAAACAGGGATTAAACGAATGATAACTGAGGGTTTTGGACAATGTTGGGGTAATTGGGGTTTTCTTATATTTTTTTTCCTGTAACAAATAATTAGGAAGTCACTTTGTTTAGTAATAAATAGTTCTTTATACTTAAGAGTCTGTTCTGGCTTGGAAAATATAATAAGGGCTGTGGATGGCGGTAAGAAATTACATCTAGTAATACTGAATGTCTTTAGGCTGCAGGAGTTACAAAGGGTAAATTGAGGCAAGCTAGTAAATTGTAATCTGCAGTTTCTGACTTTTTTTCCCCCCTGCAGTTGAGAGTTTGCAAGCGCAAAAGAGGCAAAATATTTGCATAACAAAGGTGACTGGTCTGTGAAGGCATTCACCTGCAGGAGGTTAGGGTTTGAATTTACCTGAGACAAGCAGGCAGACGATCTTTGAGTTTTAAAGTTAGAAAGCCTTTTCCTTGCTGGATAACATTAGGACACTTTAGTGATATTTGTTTGCTGAAGAGCCCAGTCTCTTGAGGGGTAGTCTGATCTCTCTCTCTCTCTCTCTCTCTCTCTCTCTCTCTGTCTCATAATGATATGTAGGATTTTATGCATTCAAATCTAGGGAGCAATTTTCTGGCAAGATGAGCACCCAGAGAGGTCCATGGTGCGTTACTTTTCCCCCCGAGACATGTGTGGCAATGGAGAAGGGTGCTGGGGCAGAGAAGGTTTGTGTGCTTGGGAATGGATAATGGAGCTAGGAGGGCTATGAGAGGAGAGAATTTTGGAAGCAGCTGTGAGTGGGAAGCTTTGGGGAGAGGGGCAGATGTCTAAAGAGGATTTTTATGAGACTTTTCTGTGGATTGCATGGCATAATTCCATCAACTGGCAGTGTCCTTTAAGGAAAAAAGGCAGATTTGGGGCTTGGCAAGTAATTGTTGTGACTGGCCTCACGGGGCTTCAAAGGGTCAATGGAAGTGAGGCTGACCAGGGGCCTAGGCAGCTCACCTGTGTGCTGCTGTCTGTACTGCAGCCTGCATCTCTCTCAGCCTTTGCTAAGAATTGTACTTCTGGCTAAATTTATGTATCCTAAATAAATTTATTTCACCATTTAGTCTTTTTAATGTGTTCCATTAGCTAATAGTATTTATTTTTGCCATTTTATCTGTACTTTTTATCATAGTATCTGTTTTTTATGAAGTGATCTTCCTGTTTATTTTATCTGGCCATCTTTTATAGTTTGAACATTGTAAGTACATACTGCTCAACTCATCAGGTTTATTTTCTCGCATTTTTTGAGTTTACTGGTATTCATTCAGCATGTTAGAAGCCAATGTTTACTCTTAGCTTTTACTTTTTATTCTTTCATGACTTTTTGTTCTGCTAGCTTGTTCCATCAATTACTGTCAAGATAGCTGCATGGAAGTCTGGTCTCATGTCACTAATGTCTTTTCATCCTCCACAGACCCTGGCAGTGCCATAGGCAAAGTAGGTGGTCCCACATCTTTATGACAAGTGACTGAATGAATGACTCATTATGATCATTCAGTCTATGAGTCCTGGACATTTTACCTCTTGAATGTTTCTGCCAATGTCACTTACAGGCTACCACCTTCCCTCCTCTGCCTCCACATGCAAGCTCCTAATGGCCCCCTGTCTCTTTGTTCTTTCCTCGCAATGCAATGTTATTTTAAAAATGTAGATAAATTATCCAACACACTCACACATATTTTTAGCTGGCAAATTAGGATAAAGCATTTTTTCATTGTAAAAATTTAATATAAATGTTTCTGATATTTTTAAAATAGTTCATGCTTTTAAGAAGTTATTTCCAAGAGGGGAATTTCAAACCTAGGTGAAAGTAGATTGAATAGTATAGTGAATCCTCATGTCACCATCACCTGCCTTCAACTATTATTAACAACTCAACATTTTCACCAATCCTTTTTGTTTTGATATCTGGCTTGAGTAGCAAATGTTTATATTTTCAACTTTCAGATGTCATGTCGGTTCAGTGTATTCCTTAAATACAAACCTAGACTTGACACTGGCCTACCCCAGACCGCTCAATGCCCTACCAGATCCACAGGATTGGATGCAAACACTATAGCCTGCTCCCCAGCCGTGGCTTCCAGCAGACTGATCTGTAGCTCCTCACCACCTCCCTCTCTCACACCCAGCCCCCTGGAACAACAGTCTTCCCTCTGCCACAGGTCTCTGGAGGTGTGGTTGCTTTCCTGGATATCCAGTCTTCCCCACCTCATCCCCTGTAACCTCTGCTGTGGTTTTGTTTGTGCTTCAAATCCTGAGGATTGGGAAGCCATCCTGACTTCATCTGACTCCTTCCCTAACTCCCTCTTCCCAGTCATCATGACCTGTACTCTGCTGCCATGGAATTAATTACACTCTTTTATAATTGCCTCTTTACATATTTATTTCCCTAGTTTCTGAGCACCCCAAGAGTAGGATATTTGTCCACTGCCCATACACTTTTAATTATGGGCAATAATGAATGAAGAGGCAGCTGACTTTGCCCCCTGGCATGATCTGGTTGCCCGGGGTTGGGATGCTCCTGACACCCTTCTGTCACCCATTCATTGCACACATCACTATTCTTTGCATTCACATGTCCCATTCACTGTGCTCAGACTGAGACACTTTGGTGAGAAGGGAGGGCAAGCCAGAAGCATTCATGGACCCAACCTCCCTGCTTTTTTGCCAGAGTGAGGACCATCTCACAGCACCCAAAGTGTGGGGCTGCTTTGTGCCAGTACTCTATCCTTGTCCTGGGGCTGGGGGAGTAGGGGGTATGGGCCAGGGCTACAGACACAGGAGGTGTATGCAGAGGAATAGGCTGGTTCTTTATACAAATGTCCAAGGCTGCCCTCTGGTATTCGGTCAGGAAGTCTGACAAACAGCTCACAGGTCTCAGTGGAATTGCTTTTTGTTAGAGGCGTAAACACTGGATGGCTTGCTGCTCTGGCCTTTGTGTGAGAACACAGCATGCTTCTTCAGCCGGCCTGTATCTTGGCCATGTGCCTTGCCCACATTCATATCGGGATGGATTAGGTGAGCCTGGTGAACAGGCTCTCTGCTTTTCCAAGATAGGGCAGAGTTGTACACCCACATAATCTCTTTCCTGAGAATATTGTCCAAAAACTAGGTCATCTATTGTAAAGGAAATTAGGTAGTAATTAAATTTAACTGGAAGTTACAGTATTGGTGGTTTCATTTTAGAGGGGCTGTGCCTCCCTAATTACTTTATTGCGGCAGTTACACTGACTGGGTAGGCTTTTTTCTTGGCAAGGGATGGTGGTGGGAAAGGTTGTATTTAATAAGTTCGATGATGATTTCTGGACTTGAATTTTTAATTGACAAAGTCCCATCTTCAAGGGCGATTTCTCTTTCCCGGTGCCCTTTCAGGTCTGCCTGACAGGAGCCGCTTCAGTCCCCCTGTATTTTTAGCTCCTTTGGCAATTTTAAGACAAGACCAGAATGAGAAAAAAAGCACCTGTTCTGGTGGATTCTTTTCACACATGTGGTCTGTTGTCACAGCTGGATAGGGTGTAAGCAGTCTCCACTTTCCCACCTCTCTTTATTTTCATATTGCAAAGGGCACTGAGGAAGGCAGCACTCAGGTGGCAGACCTCATAGGAGATCACTGTATGTTCTGTGACTGTTTCTGCCACCATTCCTTAGGGTTACTGGGGGCCAGCACAGTGGGAGAGTTTTTCTCAACTGGGGCTAGGTGACATAGGACCTGCTGGCAGAATGCTGACAGGAACACCTTGGAGGAGTCTGCCTGGACCCTCAGTAAGTGGGTCATGTGGCCTCCCCAAGTTTCTTTTCTACCAAAGATCCATTTTGATCCATAGTCCTGGCAAGCAGTCCTGAAGTACTCTTGGGTCTTGACTTGTTGCCGACCTTCATGGCCACCTACATGTCTTTGATGCCAAACCTCTCTCCCCGCTGCTTAAGCATACCAGAGAAGTCAAGTGAGAACCACAGAAGTCCGCTGAAGCTGCTCTTTGTTTTTTTTGTGTTTTCTTTGCTCAGGGCCACTATCATCAGCTCTGTGAGGAAACCTGTCAGAGCCATACCTTGCTACTGTTGCTGAGAAAAGTAATTTATTTCTTCTGAAGGCCTATAAATGTGACCCTGTCCTAATAAGTACCTTTCATACTGACTAATTTTTTCTTAATTAGATGGTGCAGAACCACAGTCAGCCCAGGGAGGTTGTTTTGTCTTAGCATGGATATAATGACTCAGTTGAATGGGGGAGAAGGATGCCTGGGTTGAGCCTCAAACTTGGTCTTGGCTCTGTACACTTGAAATTCTGGTTAAGCTGAGTGTCTCTCTCTCTATATATATATATCATCTATGTATCTATGTATCTGTCTATCTATCTATCTATCTATCTATCTATCTATCTATCTATCTATCTATCTATCTATCTATCTATCTATCTATCTTCCATCTGTCCGTCTATCTATCTATCTATCTATCTATCTATCTATCTATCTATCTATCTATCTATCTATCTATCTATCTATCTATCTATCTATCTATCTATCTATCTATCCATCCTGAACAAGTAAAAAATTACAGACAGCAAAATGAGAGCTTAGCTCTGGAGATTCCTTGGAGAGCAAAGAGTTCCCACACATTTAAGTTGGTTAGTCTGGAAGCCAAGTACAACAGGTCCATAAATAACCCACACCCACATTATACCAGTATACAGTTACTGCATATTTTCCAACTCCCCCCTGAGAAATATGATGTGTAAAATAGATGGAGAAGAAAGAATGGTACTTGCTGATAGTACATTTGATTGACATCTGTTCGTTCTAGTAGGCGCTTTGAGGGGTGAATGGAAAGCCCCCCATGCTCATAGTACAGATGAAGCAAAGTGTTTAAGTTCTTTATTTTTTAAAATTCCTTTGTATAGATGGGCCAATGTTGAATGCATAACTTATAAATTTATTAAGACTATTTGTCTCAGTGGTTGGAGGGGAAGTCCTGTGGGTTATGTGGAAAAAGGATTTTATCTCCATTTCTTTTCTCTGCCCCCAGCATGGGTGGAGGTGGTGCAGCATATGAGATGTGAGTGTCACTTGCTCTAATTATGTACTTTGGGGCCCTAACTGGGGCGCTCTTGAGAGGGAAGGAGGAACAACTGCTAGTTACAGGTTGCTGGTTGTTAACTGAACCCAACAAGGTATGGTCATTCTCAGTAGGGTTCTCTAACTAGAAATACGTGGGGAGGCTTCTTAAAATGCATCTTTAAGTCCACCATCCTCCTGCTATCAGATAAGAGGCCTGGGAACCTGCATTTTAAAGGGTGTCGCATCAGACTTTAATATAGAGTGCATGGACAATACATATGTGTCTAAATGTATGCACACATATAAATTAGAAGTCCATTTGCTTTTATTTTTTAGAACTGGAAATCTTCAAAAATACATAAAAAAGAGGAGAATAGAGAACTCAATATACTGTTCTTTCAGCTTCAACAATTAGCAGTACATTTTTCTAATATTGTTTCATTAGCTTATTCCTGTACTTTATTTAATTTTTAGACTAGAGTCTCTTAAAGCAATTTTTAGACATTAACTCACTCATATTCAATATGAACTTTTTCTTTTAAACCACAGTAGCATTATCACACTTTATGAAATTAATGATGATTTTCACATCTTGTACCTCATCTTTTCCCTGTCTCAAAAATGTCATTTTAGAGTTGTCTTGTTAAGATCCAAAAAAGACCCACATACCCTATTTGCTTTTTATATTTAAATCTGATATTTTTTTTAAAAATAAAAGTCTTATGCTGTATATTTATTGAAAACATAGATCCTGCAGAATTTCATGCATCACATCTTGAATAACACAGATCAAGTCTTTTTACTTATTAGCTGTCTTCTATGGAATTCTGTGATAGCCTTGATCAACTCTTGCCCAGATTCAAAGCCATTGTGAATGAGGATGCTGGGCAGGTGTTCAGCAAAGTTTCTAGAGGAACCTTGCTTACTCACACTCACTCCATTCTTTAGTTACCCCCCCCCAAAAGGGCAAAACGAAAAAACTGTTAATATTTGATGGTTACCGTGCAGATTCAGTGTTATGAAATGAGAAATGAAGTCCCATCCTTAAGAAGTGGGAAAATAAAATCTAATCTGGTAAGCATGAATGCAGAAATGAATTCTGAATGTGGGTTTAGATACACATGTGGGAGGGAGGTGATATGCGGAGGCAGGTATCATTTCCCCCACTTTGTGTGCTTATTACCTTTTGACTTTGTCATGACTTTTAAAGTCATACCAACTACTTATGGTGAATAAAACAATGCAGAGCTGAACAAATGTAGAACTGATAATTCCCCCATCCCTCTTTAGTCTCACCTTTAGGAACCATCAATATTAGGAGTTTGGGTATCCATCCACATCCTGGAAATGAATCTTGTAAGCTGAGAGGGCCTTGTCCCAAGTGGCAAGTTTGAGGGCCTTTGGGAGGGGTTATTACTGAGAAGGATTTTCTTGGTCCTGGGGACAATGGGGACCTCTCGAGGACTTGAGTGAGAGAGGCATGCTCAGACCTATGCTGTGACTTATATGTGTATGTAAGTGTGGTGCAGAGGAGGTGAGGAACACCTGAGCTCAGCCTCTAACTATGGAAATAGAGAGAAGGACCCTTGTGATAAAGGTGGGTGAGGAGTATCCTTTTGTCACTAGGTCTCTTATCCCTGCTACTGTAAAAGTGGTGTTTACTGGCTATAACCTCCACTTGACACACTCTGTTACCCAAGAATATCTACTTGGTTTATTCACAAACCCTCAGCAGCTGCTTGCAGGCACTACTCTCAACAGTGCTGCCAGACCTGGGTCCATCAGGACCCAAGATCATTAATTCGGGATGGAGTGGCAGCGTGTGTGTGCTGTTCCTGGTTTCTTGCCAGGGAGGATGGCAGTGGTGAGGGCCCAGGCAGCTTGTGATTTTGTCAAAGGACCAGGGATGTGAGCATGAGCTCTGGAGTGAGAACTTTCTGGGCTCTGTCACTAGCTTTACCAGCTGTGAGATCTTGCACCATTGACCATAGCCTTTTGCATCTGTGAAGTGGCATCGCTGATGCTGGCTTTATATAACCCTGGAATAATGATATGAGAGAATGCATCCAAAGCTCAGTGTCTGACACACTGTGATGTGGCTCTTATTGTAGGAGGACATCATTCCTCAGGCCCCTCCCAGGATGGGGAGGCAGGGTGGTTATGAGAGCCTGTAGACCTCAGGAGGAAGCTGCTGGGATGTTGAAGGCTTGGCAGACAGAAATTGTTCCTGGCTCATGCTAACTCCCGTCCTCTCCTCCTTTCTGATTCCTTCTGGCTGGCTGTTGCTCTTTGGCTGTTTGTTACTTTTGCCTCTGTCATGCCATCTTTGATGTGTATTTTAATGAGATTTCACCAAGGCCAGGGCCTGTCTGCAAGGCTCCCATTTTGTATTTGTCTGCCTGTCAATCCATCAGGCCTGATAGCCATGGACACCCACTATGTGTCCCACTTAACCCTTGGCTTGTTATGATCCATGACTTGTGCCCAAAGGGACACTGTATTTATAGCCTCATGTCTGTTTGTCTCCAGCCTCAACCTTGAAATGGTGGCCTTAACTTATTTTGTTAACCCTGCCTGGGGAACTGTCAGCTGATTCTTAGCATCCCTTTCTCATCCTGTTCCATTTCTCTGCAAATGATACCTTTTTGTCTCCAGGGAAGAACTCTATCATCTCCATTTTCTCACACCCTGATTGGAAACACTGCCTGTGGGGGTGAAGGCTCTCTGGGAGTAGAATATGCCTGGGCTTCTCAGTCTACTTTTCCTGAAACAATTACTTGTGCATAGAATTGGGGAGAGGAGACCATGAAATAGCCATCTTTTTTCTTAGAAGGGAGGGCTGTCAGCCTTGTTAATATTGACTCACTTGATACAGCTTTTTGCATGACATTTTCTGGTATTCATCAACTCTTTTTTGTTTCTGAACTCTGGGCTATTAAATCAAGCCCCTTCTTAGACTCGCCCATGTCCATGCAAGGATTTGCTGGGACAATGTTTGGTGACCCAGATGGAGGGAGTAGACAGCATATCCCCCCGTGGCCTTTTTCTTATAATTGTTTTTAAGATAATATATTGGCCTAACACTTTTTAAGATTATGTTGAAAATGCATTTTAGAAACAGTTGAAATAAGCATTTGAAGGATCCATGGGCAGATTGTCATATAAGAAAAAAAAGCAGCCCATGGTGAACACTATGTGCTAATTCATCCCACCAACTAAGGCGTACTGTGATCTGCCCCTGGCTCATACTTTCTGCCCACATCTTTGCAGGGACCTGTGTTTCATAGTTGTTTTCTACCCTTGTGGTTTTGTAAACATTGAGACACAGTATTGATACTGGGTGACTTTGGACACTGAAACTTAGCAAGGAGAGTACCCACCAATAAACCCTTCACTATCTAGGTTTTCCCACCCATGCACCCAATTGTGAGACCACTCAGGCTCAGGGAATAACAATAATGAGATTTATTTAACAGACAAGGGAAAACAAAGAGTCACTAGGGCCATACACTTGTTATTGTCCAGTCTTACAGTCCTAAGCAAAAGGCCACACTTCCAAAATGGTATCTTCCTGCCACTCCATACCTGAAAAAGTATTCCAGACAAAAGATCATATGGCCAAAATGGTATCTTCCATATTCTGAACAAAAGGCCAAGATGGCTTCTCAAGAGCTTTTAACTCTCCTGTCTCTGGGAAGTCCACAGACTTCATTTCTAGCAAATTTATCTATCATCTCCAGGAGGCTAACACATTTTGTTTTCAGAAGTTTCACCTCTCCTGTCTTTGGGAGGTCCATGTTCTAGTTTCCAGCAACTTTATCCTACTCCCACTGCTATCTTTGGGAGGTGCACAGATTCTACATCCAAACAAAAGGCCTGTAATTGAGTTTCTAGCAACTTTCTCCTCTTTCCTGGGGTGGCCAGATCCCTAGGTGGCCAACCTTCAAGATGGCCACCCTTTCAGGATAAAGCCCAGAATGGCCACACTTCAGGGATGAACCCAGAAAATGGTTCCCTCCTTCTTCCTCTGCAGCTCCTTTGAGTCTCCATCCATACTGATTCTTTCTTGTCCTTGAGGCATGTCTCATCTTGTGCTATTTCCCCTTACTGTGCCCTTCTTGAGGAGGCAGCACTTATAAGATTTTGGCTTCAGCTCTCCCTTTTAGGCCCCAGTCACAGTATGTTTTCTTCCCCTTTTGGTTTCATAGCGAGCAATTGTATAATTTTCTACATACCAGGAGAATACAGATTCAATAGAAGCTAAGAGGAACTGGCAGATCAACTTTTGAGTATTGACAGTGTTGTGTGGTGGTCTGTGGATGTGGGACATTGAATTTAGGATAATTCGTTACATGGCAATAGATAATCATCACAATGTTTGTGGAGCAAGGAGATGGTTTTCAGTTTCAGCTACACTCTGGGCTCAGAAACAGCATGTCCCTGATTCCTACATTAGCTCAAGCCAACTGTCCAAATTCCCTCTTCATTCAAGGTGGGCTTCACTCGTCCTAGTCAGAATAAGGTAATTGTGCTCAGTAAAATAGGGTAGTGTATGCAGTTGTAACAGAAAAATTCTTAAATTCCAAAAGTTCTTAAATTAACAGGATTAATTTCTTGTTTATACTACATACTTTTGCAGGTCACATGTATAACTCTAATTTTTAGTGTAAGTACTCAGGGACCCAAACTGACTGGCAGTACCCTCTAAAAGGTACTGGTCACTAGAGCAGAGGGAATGATCTCTAGAAGATCTTGCACTAGCAACTAAATGTTTCAGCTTAGAATGAAGGGAATCAAATACATCAGCCGAAATATGCTACTTTGACATGAGGATTGTTTTGAGCTGAAGTTAACTAAGAAATGTCATTCTGTACTGTCTTCCTTTCTGCTTAAAAGCAGGGTATACATTTCTCTTTGTGAATGTGTTCTGTCTTCTCCTCTCCTGTACTAGTAAGAGAATAAATTCTAATCACTAGAGGTGACTCTATTACTAGAGATGGCACTGGCACTGATTTGAGTCTGCAAACAAACTTACAAAAATACACACAGTTTCCATTAATTTCCTGGATGCATTTACCTTCCCATGACTTAAACATATTTAGAAGCCCAAACCCCTTGAAGAAGGAAGCTTGGAAATGGGTATAAACAGTCATTTAGGAACAGAATGCCCCAAGCCCTAAATCCATATATCAGCCTCACTGAGAAACAATCACAGACCAGGAGTGCCTCCCTCTCCAACTCAATTTAAGATAAATGTTCAGAACACCAACATAATAGCACAATAGCAATGGATCTAACCTGGTTTCAGAAAAAAGCTGGGTAATGTGGGAAAACTCAGTAGCTTTGGTAGCCTAGGAGATTTGGTAGGCCTAGTCAATTAGCAAGAGATACAAGGAAGGGCACCTAATAACCAAACCCCTACTCCTTGCTTCTAATTCTTGCCATCCAAGTGGCTACCCATTTGGGACTTGTCTCTGCTCAAAGAGCTTTCCTGTTCTTCCTGCCTATCATAAAGCTTGCTTTTCTGTTAACTCTGGGCTCAATGTTGAATCCTTTCCTCACTGAAGACAACTAAGGAAGAGACTGCTTGAGGTCTTCAGACTCTGGGCCTGATTCCCCAAAACCATGGTTCATCCTTTATCTGTGTCATGTCCTTTTCTTACTAGTTATCATCCTTTGTTAAAATGGTATACAAATGCTCAAAACTTCTCCTTTGAGTTTTCAGTTCTCTTCTGCGGGGTGCTCAAATTCACATGCTTGTAAAATAAACTTTTCTCCTATTATTCTCTTCTGTAAGTTTAATTGGCAGACCTCAACCTCTGCACTGAAGAGGATAGAGTAGAAGTGTCCTTTCTTCCCTTCCAGAGTAACACATAATGTCATTGACTAGTTACATGGCCACACCTTGTTCCCAGAAACTGGAGAGACAGAATGCATACCAGATAGCAATAGTGAGGGGT
>PVHY01006342.1:0-75373 GCA_004024945.1 Uropsilus gracilis
GCAGCGTGCCCTGCAATCCCAGCTACCTCCCAGGTGAAAGCAGTTACTAGACCGAACGCTGAGACCTGCGCTTGCATCTCTCGCGGTTGCCTCCTCGCTGAATAGGGGTAAAGCTACAGAGATGGAGGAAAAAGAGCCCCAAAATCCAAAGCCTCGAGCCCTCGGTCCAGAGGTTGTTCAGGAACAGCCTTCTGGGAAGCTGAGCCTGGGGAGACCAGGGAAAAGTGGCAGCTGCTCCCGGCAGTGGAGACAATAAAAAAAAGTTGTTGGCAGTGAACCCACGGGATCCTCGGGGCTTTCCTTAACTACCCCCCCCCTTTCCCCAAATGCTTAAAACGAGGGGGGGGGAACCCTCTTGTCTTGTAGCATGGTCCTTCATCTCTAACCCCACTGCGGAGTTTTCATTGCAAAATAACCTCTGGCCAAGTGAGGCTGAGGAACTAGCGGGAGATCCCACGGGCGCCGGGATTATGTGGTTTTCACGCCGGCTGTGTGGAGGGCGCGGTTCGCGGCGTCCCCGGGCCCCGTCCTCTGCCACCCGCTTTTGGCCATTTCCACCGTTGATCACGACTACGTGAGAAACACGGCTGGCCACTGTTCCTCTTGGACTTGGCCTCCACGGAGGACTCTGCAGTTTGTGATGTCTAAGAACTCCGGCTGTGCACCGACGCGGGGCAAACTGCCCCCGCCCTCCCGGCCCAGCTCTCCAGTCTAGAACGTTTAAGGGAGCCCCAGCGGCGCCGGGCCGGGTGGGGGGCCGGGTCGCGCGGGCCGCCGGGGCTGAGCTGTGCTGCTGTTCTCTCCGCAGGGACGGCGGCTCCGGGCTGGTGGCGAAGCGCTCCCTGGCTGTGAATGCGACTCGCCCCTCGGCGGCGCTCCCCGCCCGCCCGCCCGCCGGGACGTGATAGGGGAAGCCCAGCTCCACTGCCATGGCAGTTGGCGCGCTGTCTAGTTCCCTCCTGGTCACCTGCTGCCTGATGGTAGCTTTATGCAGCCCGAGCATCCCGCTGGAGAAGCTGGCCCAGGCGCCGGAGCAGCCGGGCCAGGAGAAACGCGAGCACGCCTCTCGGGACGGCCCGGGGCGGGTGAGCGAGCTCGGGCGCCCGGCGAGGGACCAGAGCGGCAGCGGCCGGGACTGGAAGAGCAAGGGAGGCCGAGGGCTCACCGGCCGGGAGGCTTGGAGCAAGCAGAGGCAGGTGTGGGCCGCCCTGGGCGGGGGCGCCAGAGCCGGGGACCTGCAGGTCCGGTCCCGCGGGGACACCCCGCAGAAGGAGGCATTGCTCCCTGCAGCCGCCCAAGACGCCACACTGCCGGAACTGGCGCCCACGCCCGAGCCCCCAGAGGAGTACGCGTATCCGGACTACCGCGGCAAAGGCTGCGTGGACGAGAGCGGCTTCGTGTATGCCATCGGAGAGAAGTTCGCACCCGGCCCCTCGGCCTGCCCGTGCCTGTGTACGGAGGAAGGGCCACTGTGTGCGCAGCCCGAGTGCCCGAGGCTGCACCCGCGCTGCATCCACGTCGACACTAGCCAGTGCTGTCCGCAGTGCAAGGAGAGGAAGAACTACTGTGAGTTCCGGGGCAAGACCTACCAGACTCTGGAGGAGTTCGTGGTAAGAGGCCGCGCCAAGCGGGCGACTTTGCATCTCCCAGGAAGGGGTGAATCACCTCTGTGCACTGTTCCCCCACTTTGAAGAAGAGGCGCTCTCTGGCTCTCAGAGGCGGACCGCAGCGCTGTGCTTGGGCCCCATTAACCCGACCTCTATTTTTCAGAGCAGAGGTAATCTTTCAAAGCAATGTGGGCGGTCCACATTACTTCCTTTGCTATTCGATTTTAAAGGGTTTCATTAGAATGAAGCCCCTGGCAAGCAGGGAACTCCTGAATAGTTTCCAGCTGTACTTTTAACATTAATTTATATTTACCGATTTAAAACTGTTGCTTGTGAAATGCTCACCCTGTCTTCAAACAAAGGTTGTCATTCAGTATATATTCTTTACGAACGTCTGATTAATGCCGACCACTCATAAATAATCCATTTCCCTACATTATATGTCCAGGATGTCATGCAATCTTAGAGAAATTAAAAAAGAAAAGAATTTGTTCATTGAATGCCAACGCATAATGGGTGGCAAAAACAGCAAGTCCAGTTTAGGGTTAAAACTTGTTTTCTTATAGATGATTACTAATATTAATAGCAACCTATTAAACCTGACGCCATGCTAAAAAGTATATTATTTTCTGTTGTGTCTAGTTTATGTAGAAGAGGAAACTGAAACTTAGAGTGTTTAAAGTGCTAAAGGCAATATGACTATTAATCAGATTCACTTGTTAAATTAAGCAGTTCTACGCTCCAGCTGTTCCTTCCCCTGGGAACCAAAGCCCAGCCCCACCGGGCCTCTAGTTTGGATGGAGACCCTGTCCCTAGGGCGGCAGGAAAACCATCCCCCCTCTTCCATTGGGAAAGTCATATTTCACTACTATTGGGCCTGTGGCAGACTTCTACTCACTTCAGTGATTCCAGAATCCAGGTGTAGACTCTCCCTATGATCCACCTGGTCCACCTGGACTTGGCATGCCAGAGCTTTACTGGGCAGTGGAGGACATACTGGGACCCTGGGACCATTCTCAAAGATAAGCAGAGCAGGCAGGGGAGGTACAGTTTTGTTGGGTTTCCAGAGCACAGCCTCTGAGTCTGATTCAGGATGTGACTGAGGTGTGCCTCCAACTATTGATTTTAGGCATCAAGGTCAAGATGGGCAGATATGTAGATGATGTACAAAGTAGAAAGAACATCAGTATCTAGAATCTAGAATCATGAATTTCCTTTGTGACTTTGTCAATAAGCAGGACTGAGTTTCTTTTTTTGTCCAGCTGAAGATAAGGGAGTGGTTCTTCTTAAGTTTCATCCCAAATCCTGATACCCAGGGTCTGTCATAATGTAATACACATTGGTCTTGGTTTGTCTTTTGGAGAAACAAGACAGCTTTCATAAACAAATACAAACTAGGCCCTGGCTAAAGAGCGTTTGGTTAGTAGCCCTGCCTTCAAAGTGTTTGCTGTCTAAAGGGGAGCCTGGCAGATACTTCTGCATATGTTTTGGGGGCAACAAAAAATGATGAGGCAGATGTACCATGTTCACTGGTGAGACCCAGAAGAGGGGCCTTTCACATTGGCCTGGGATGAGGTGTGGACCCAACAAAATTCCTGAGTGCTTTAGATTCGTGAAATACCGAAGTGTCATAAAATCAAAGGTAAGCAGTTTGTTTTTTATTAATAACCTTTATTGTTTCCACTAATGTTTCATAGTCATTCTTGGATGTATCTCATGGGATAATTGATGATTAATAATAATAGCACATCATAAACCCAAACATATCAGAGTAGCCATTGTTCTACCTGAGATCACAGGAAGAGTTCAGACTTCTGTTTTAGAAATTCATTGCTAAGTGCTGTATGATCACAGAGTTGAGCTGCCCTGGCAAATGAAAAAGGAAGCCTCTTACTTGATTCCTGTTTACATAAAGCAGTAATCAGTAGGGAGGATTTGTTTCAATCTCTGAATATGGGACATGATAACAACAAATGAGCAATTGGAAATATTACAAATTGGGGAAGAATTTAAATACCAATAAACCTGTTTTTTGTAGTACTAATTGAATCTTTCATCTTCAAATGGCACTTCATTCTTAACTTTCATCCAGTTATTACCAGCTATGGGAAAGTTGCATAAATGTTACAGAGCTGCTGTAAAATTTTAACTGTATCCTTGCTCCTATAATCTATAACCCCCATATAATAATTTCATAGAATATATGAAATATATTTTGTATGTAATATGTATGTATATAATATTGTATAAAATATATGTTTTTATTTCTGTTAGCATTGGGAACATTTTTAGGCCTTTCCCTTATTTAGTATGCCATTGTGCATGCGCCTTTATACCTCTGTGTTTTCTTCTGTTCAATGTACAGAAATGGATGAACTACTTTGTTGAGATTTTGGAGAGTCAGCTATGAGTCCAAAAGGTTTTCTGTTGCAGTGTAGAAAATTGTGATGCTGAGGGCCTGAATACAGTGATACTCACATGCCTGCTTTGGGTACTTCACTCTGTTGAGAGAGCAATGTGTCCTGTAGTTTGTGTTGCAGAGAGGATAGGGGGCATGGAAAAGAAAAGCATTTTCTGTCTTATGCACTTTGCCCTTCGCCAGAGAAAATGAAATTCAAATAGAGATTGTGATGGGATAGGGTCCTCTTTCCTATGACAAGGAAGTACATGAAAGAAAGGCCAGCCTGGGCCCCTTTCCTCTAGAGATACACAGGGGAAAGTGAAGAAATGCTAAGAAAAGAAGAGGAAGGGAAGGGAAGTTGCTGCTGAAGGCTGGAAGCTCGTGATGGGTACCTACAGTGAAAAGTAGGTAGAATTCCAGACTCTGCCTTGCGCACTGGGTTCTGCATAGAAAGAAGCATCCCCTGTGTTTTTTCCCTCCCATGGGCATGTGCTTCCTGTTATCCATTCTGCTCACTTTTCTTACTTCATACTTCAAATCTACTTTTTTTTCTCCTCTAAGTGCTCTTCAACCCATTACAACTGACATTCCTGATAATCTGATTGATCATAACCAATATCAGAAGACCTTACTGTTAAACTGCTATTATTAATCAGAGCAGTATCCTTCTACTTCCAGGGAACTTTATGCAATTTCATTTATGTATCCAAATGAAACTATGTCAAGTGTATCACTTTATATCAGCGAACATTCATCTTTGAATAAGGTAGCCTGTCTTTGGTTTATGTTTCTTATAAATAGTGGCATTTTAATATTCTGTCTGCTTTCTATGGTGTATTAAATTGCCAGGAATTCCATAAAGAAATACTATAGCCTTGGTGGCTTAAATAGTATAAATTTATTATTTTATTGTCTTGGAGTTTAGAAGTCTGAGATCCATGTGTGGCAGGGTTGTTTTCTCCTGAATTCTCTCTTAGCATCTTTTCCCTGTGTCCTCACGTGGTCTTTTTGCTTATTATAATCTCTTCTTGTAAGAATACAAGCTATACTGGATTGAGGGTAGCCCATCTAAACTCACTTTAATATAACTAAAAGATCCAATTTCCAGTTAGTCACATTTTATGGTATCATGGGTTAAAACTTCAGCATGTGAACTGGGACTGGGGGGATATCCAGTTCAAAACATAGGGACTTCATGGAGTCCTAGACTTGGACCCAAAGAGAAATAAGGAATATTGTGGAGGGAAAGGTACATCACTAAGTGATGGATAATGGCTTTATGAAGTGATTTTCAGTTCACTCCTGATGGTCACCATATAGACTAGCAGCAAATCAAATTTATAATTCATTCATTTACAAAACACCTCATTTTGAGCAACAAAAGAAGTTGTTTCCCTCTTATAAATCCTGATCCCCTGGAGGATTGCATAGGGTTTGAAAACTTGTTTCAGTGTTTTATTGAACCAATGGAATTTATGAAGCTACTTGAAATAAGGCTACACGAAACAAAATCTTCACATCACTTGTTTGAATTGCAATGATACAGCTTCTCTACTGTATCTATTTTTCAAAGGTGATAAATACCTCTGATTGGCAATTGTATACATATTTGAGGAAAAATAAAAAACATTATAAATAAGTGCTGCAGGAGGACTATAGAATTGTGTATAACCGAAAGGGGTATTTATGGGGGAGTAAGTTAACCAAACCTTCTATGTCTTCAATAGTGATTAACTGTGTTGCAAAATCTCATTTCTAGAAGCTCATTACTGGAAAAAATTCTTGCTTGAAATTTGAAATTAAAAACTTCATCCAAATAGACTCCTATCACAATTATGAGAAAATGCCAGTAAAGAGAAAAATGATTCTTAATATTTTAAGTCTTTTTGGATGATGCCACTTAACTATTACATTACAAATATACTATTATTTATCTCTGTAAAGTCAAAGTCACTCAGGATGTATATTGTTTATATTCAGTCTAATGTCTATGCTGATGCTACCTCTTAAGTTTTTGCAAATCCTAGATTTCTAAGTTTTTGCCTGTCTAAATTTATTTAAACTGTACCAATTAGATAAAAAGAGGGATGACAATGTAGTTTCTCTGAATCTCTAATTGTGTCTTTAACCCAGATGTGGGAAACAACCTAAACAGCTACTTATTTATGTATTCCGCTATAACTGATCAGAAATATGATGGGATAAACCATAAAATGTATTTATAATGGGAAGAAGAGAACCAGTATTTATTTAATGCTTATGTTTCACACGCTTTTTGGTTAATTTTCACAACAGATTAATTGATGGTGTTATTTTAAAGGAGAGAAAAATGGTATTCAAATAGGTAACTTGATTAAAGTTATCAGGCTAATACATACGAGAGCCAGTATTTGAGTCTAGTCTCTCCTCAGCTCTGAAATTGTGTACTTCCAGTTGCCACCTTTATCATCATGATCAGATGGTGATGAAGTGACACTTTGTGTGTGACTGAGAGAGTATCTGGTACATAGGGAAAGGCAGCCTTCCAGCATCAGGTCCACATTTGTGTCCAGCAAATGCTGTATCAGTTCAGTTAAGCGTTTGTGTAATTTACGTTCTATTTGACTCTTGTCATTTAAGACAAATATCTGTGCCCTTCAAAGTATGGAATCTGAGTTGTAGGGAGAAGAGAAACAGTTTGTTCCAGGAGCCTCCCAGAGGGCAAGGAGGAGGGATTCCTGTGGGCAGTGGATGGAACACTGCATCTCCAGGGTGGGAAGGAGCTTGGGGGTTATTAGACCCCTAAAGGGCAAATGAGAACTACTTTCCAACTTGAGGAAGTGTTCTGCTTGCCTTGCTGAACATAAGATATTTGTTTGTCCAGTGCAGATATTTAAAAAATGAGAGTTCATATGAATCCTGATTGCCTATGCTTTATGAAAATGGTATGATTCCCAGGTGGCAGCCATCTGCTACAACTGAGCAGATGCCTGCTGATTATGTTCCCACTCAACCTGATTTACCTGAAGTCTTGCAGCACATGGTGTTGAAATGCCTTTCTGTTTACAGGTGGAGAAATCACCTTAGGAAACTGGTGTCATTTAAAAATTTACAGTCAGCTGGCATCAGAGGCTTAGCAGCCATGGTCCTACACTATCAAGACCTGCTCCTTTAGTTTGCATGGAGTATGATTTTCCTTCCGGGACTTAGTGGCCAGACTGTTTCCTCTCACAGATGGTGAGAGTCCTTGCTCTGCTTCTTCCTGTGCTGCCTGTGTATACTCAGGGACTTGTTTCATTCGGGTAACAGGAGAACATTCTGCTGGTCCCTCACGAATAAGAGAGTTGTGAAAACAAGGATACAAGAGTTAACACAGGGGAGGCCTACTGTGTGATTAGTGTGGATTTGGTGCATTCTGTTTAGTGTGACTCTTCTGACAGGTGACTGCCCAGAGGTGTCCAGGAGACTCGCTGTGGAGGATGTCACCATGAGACAGACACTGCATCTCCCCATAAATAATTCCTTTTCAGATGCTGTCTCCAAATCTGTTAAGTACCAACAGAAATATCATTCTTGCATTTATTTAATAAAAACTGCTTTTCTAATAGCTATTTGCCAGACAACTGTTCAAGTCTCCAACAAAGGGCAGAGCCCCTGTAGGTAGTGTGTTTGAAGGGACAGTGTAGGGGGTGGGGTGGGTACTTTAGGTTACCAGGTGGAAGTCACTCATTACACTGTGTTGTTGCTGACAGGTTGTTTTCTAAATGATCAAAGAATTCAGAGGCTGATGTTCTAGGGGATAAAAAGAGTTTATCTCAAATAAGTAATTTGTGAATTTGAGTAAAAATTGTGGTTCCCCTCATAAACCTGTATGCTGTGTAGTCAGTCTTGATGGTATGGTTCTGATCCTGGAGCTGGAAATCCTTCCAGCTGCTTATCAGCGCCAATGTTGCACTCCTGCCAGCTGGATTTTACATTTCATTCTATTTCTGTTAGGCGCTGGGGTGAGGTCAGGACTTAGAGTCCCTTTCAAATCTGTAGAAAAGGATGATGTCAGGCAACTGCCCATGGCCCTGTGAGATCTCTTGAAAGCTCTAAGCACATAGAAAAGTATAAGATAAAGAATTCTGAACCTGTAGCTCTGCCCATCTCCATTGTTGGCAGATGCTGCTTTTACCCTAAACACGGTGAGATGACCCCTTGTCTGGAAATATGAAAGACTGATACCTGAAATCCACTTTCTATAAAACTCATGAAATTGTTGATATGCTATACACCTTAGAAGCACAGGTGAAATGGTAAAAAAACAGACCTAGAAGGACTCCAACGAGGAAAATCAGTCCTGTATGATGACCACAGACATGGGAATATCTGCAGAAGGTAGCTCTTGGTAATCATGATAAAGCTGGGGCATACAGCAAGTCTTAGGCCTTGGTAGTGAGGAGCACATCAGGTTGTAGCTTATAAAATTAGGTCCCCCTAAAAAGCTTAACCTGTCAAGGGCAGTAAAACAACCACACTTAGTGTTTTCTGTGCTTTGCAGTCCTCGAGGGTATCCTGAGTGGTGTCCATATCTAGTATGCATACTTTTGTATGAGTGTGAAATCCATGTTCTTGCTACCCTGCCTTCCTGCATATCCAACAGACATATTTTTGTTGCCTCTAGCAATGCCCAGAGGCATCTAATTAGAGCAAACACACACAAAGAAAAATGCATCTTCCATCTAGAACAAAAACAATTCCCACAAATAATGTTTAAAGGAGTGTAATGACAAAATAGTCAGTCGCAGTTTCAAATAAGAAGGGTATCATGAGGCAGAGTCAGACTGGACAAAGGCAATCAAATCAGATGTAGATGTTGAGATATAAAATGAGCATATTTAATATGCATAAAGAAATAAATGCTAGAATAAAATGTATTCCAGTACATGTAAACTATATATGTGCATAATATATTTCATATATAAATTTTATATATTTTATATGTATATAAAATATATTCTAGTGTATATAAAAACATAGCCAGATTTCAAAAAAAGAATTTTTATAAATGAATACTATAAGTGGAATTGATATTCAGTTTAATGTCTTCAGATGTGTATTACATACAGATTCTGAGGTAGTTTAGTGAACTGGCAGATAGGTCTGAAGATGTTCCCCAGAAGTAAACATGGACATATAGATGAAGCATGGAAGGTGATGTTTTGATACATGGAGGATAGAGAGAGAAGCTCTAATGTATATGTGTTTAGAATTCTGAAATATAGTAAGGAGGGACTGAGGAGGAAGGAAGAGCTAGCTTATAGGAAGACCCGTATTTTCTGACTTGGTATCCCAATGAACCTAAAGACATAAAAATAATATATACAAAGAATATATATATATATAATATATCCATACCTGACCATATCATAGTGAGAATGTAGAACTCCAAAGACAAAGAGATTTGAAGAATAGCCAGACAGAAAAGATATTCCCTCCAATATAACAGTAAATAGACTGAAAGCTAATATAAAACAAAAAAACCCTCAAACAGAACATCTAAAAGGATAATGAGTAAACAAGCTTTATTCCTATTTATACCCAGCAAGATGGCCTTTCAGGAATGAGCCTAAACAAAGATATGCTTAAACAAAAATAGAGTTTACAGTCAAATCATTAAAGTAACTTCAAAATGTAATCTAAAAGAAAATAAGCCCAGAAACCATCATAATCAAGGACTAATGAAACAAATCAAATGTTCACTGTAGACCAGTGAATCTCAATTATAGTACACGTTACTCTTGGGAAGATGTTTTGGTGGCTTTAATTTCGATTGGCTTGAAGGATATCACTCTTTTCCAGTGAATTTGGCCAGCCATGCATCTTAGAATCCTGGGGGGAATACCACAGCACCCAGCAATAAACATCAGGAATATCAGATTGAGAACCCTAGCAGTAGGCTAACTGACTGGAGGCTCCAGGAAGTAATGGCTTACAGAAGAAATTAAGGCTTCTGTGCCCTATAGCTTTTCTTTCATGAAATTCTATTATATTTGTTTAATTAATTGGTATTATTGAGGTTACATTGGATTGTAGGGGAATAGGTTTTTGCATTCTCAGATGGTTACCACCAAACCATGCCTACCACCAAAACACTTAAACCTTTATATAAATAATTGACCCTATCAGCCGTTGGTTCCCATTCCCAACCCTCAATTCTGCAATAAGATTTCTAAGTTTTTTTTTTTAAATTTTAAAATATTTTCTAGTATTGTCAGTTCATTTTTTTGTTTCTCCATATTCCACATGAGTGAAATAGTCACATATTTGTCTTTCCCCTTCTGACTTACTTTACTTAGCATAGTCCTCTATTTCCATCCATGTTGTTGTAAATGTTAAAAGTTCATTTATAGCTGACTAGTTCTCTCTCTCTCATATATATATATATATATATATATATATTTACATTTTTTATATGTTTTGTTTCTTTTAAAATATCTTACTGGTTCCTTTAAATGTGTCTCACTTCTAAGGTTTATTCTGAGATACTAAGTACTTTGTGATGCTACTGTAAATGGGATTGTTTTCTTATTTTTTTATCTTCCAGTTTTCATATAGGAATGTAACAGACTTCTGATACATTTGTTTGTTGATTTTTAGCCTGCCACACTACCATATTGATGTATTTTTTCTAATAGTTTTTTTAATGGCATCTTTAGGATTTTCCATGTTGTTATCTCTGCTGCTAGTTTTACTTCTCTTTTCCAATTTGGATTTTTAAAATATCTTTATATTGCTTAATTGCTTTAATTAGGACTTCTAGTACTATTTGAAACAATAGCAGTGAGAGTGGACATTTTGTTATGTACCTGATCTTAGAGGAAAATATTTTATTTTCTCATTATTGAGTATGGACCTAATTGTGGGTTTTGCAGATATGGCCTTTACTAGGTTGAGGTATGTTCTTTGTAGACCTTTTTACTAATAGTTTTTTAATCAAAAATGGATTATATTTATTATCAAATGCCTCCTCTATATGTATTAGGATTTTGTCTTTTGTTGATATCATGATCTACATTGATCAATTTGCCTATGTTGAACCATTCTTATATCAATGAACTAAATTAATAGCACTTAGTCATTATTTATGAACTTTCAATGTGTTGTTGACTTGGATTTTCTAAGTATTTGTTCATGATTTTTGTGTTGGGTTGTTCAGAGATAGTAGTCTATAGTATTCTACTTTTGTGATGTCTTATCTGTTTAAGTTATAAGAGTATTGCTGGCCTCTTACAGTGCATTTGGGAGATTTCCCTCTTTTTCAATTTCTTTGGAAGACTTTGAGAAGCCTAGATATTAGTTATACTTTAAAGGTTTGGTGCTGAACTTTTAATTTAATTTAATTTTGTGTGTGTGTGTGGAGCGGGAGACATTTGATTGCAGTTTTAATTTCCCTCCTTGTATTTAATCTGTTCAGGTTTTCTATTTCTTCTGGACTCAGTCCTGGAAGGTTATATACTTAACAAGAATTTGTCCGCTTATTCCAGGTTTCTAATTTAGTATAAAGAAGTTCATAGTATCTTCTTATGATTCCCTGTATTTCTATTTTTTTATTAATTTATTAATTTTTGTTGTTTTGTATTTCTGAGATGTCTTTTGTAATCTTAATCATTTCTGAATTTATGTATTAGCTTTCTCCTTTTTTTGAGATTAGTCTAGCTAAAGATTTGTCTATTTTATTCATTTTTTGAAGAACTAGTTTTTGGTTTGACTTTCTGAACTACATTTTTGAATTCTGTATTATTTACTTTCACTTTTATATTACTATTTCCTTCCTTCTCCAGGGTTTTGATTTGTTTTTCCTTTTCTAATTCATTAAGGTATTATGTTACATTATTTATACAAGATCTTTTTAATTTATTGATGTATGCCTGTATTTTGGTATGCTTTCCTCTACTGTTTTTGATACATCCCATAGATCCTGGTATGTCATGCCTTCATTTTCATTTGTTTACAGATCTCTTTTTTGATTTCTTAGTAACACACTAGTCACCAAAAATTGTTGGTTTGTCTCTACACATTAGAGGTTTGTCTTTTTTTTATGATTGATTTAAAAATTGAAACCATTGTGATCAGGGAAGATACTAAATATGATTTTAAACTTCATGAATCTGTTGACATTTGTCTTGTGATTCGACAGGATGCGAACTATCATGCAGAATGTCTCATGTATTGTAATAGTAAATGTTTTAGGGTTTGGTTTTATTTTTTTTCAATATTGAGTCCTATAAATATTAGGTAACCTTATTCTCTCATTTCTCATTTAATTTATTGATTTTCTGCATGTTTGATCTATCCATTGACGTAAGTGCAGTGTTGATGTCCCCTACTTCTACTGTGACATTTTCAATTAATACATTACATCGTTTAATAGTTGTCATATTTTGTTGTTACTTGTTTGTTACACATATATTGATAAGTGTTATGACTTTCTAACATATTTTTCCCCTGAACACTATATGATTTCCACCCTGTTTCTTCTTAACTTTTTGAACTAGAAGTTTACTTTGTCAGATGTCAGCACGGTTGTCCTTGCTTTTTTTTGGGTGGGGGTAGGGATCCTGCTTTCTTAGGGTATGTTTTCCAGTCATTTATTTTGAGCTTATGTATAAATTTGGAGTTCAGATGAATCTAAAGAGACAGAAGAAAGCTGGGTTTTATTTTCTGATCCACCAGTCACTGTGACTTTTGATTTGTGAGTTCAGCACATTTACATTCTGAGTGATTACCAGCAGATGCTTACTATTCCCATTTTTATCTTTAGTTTCTGGTTCCAGCTATTTAATTTCCTCATTTAATTTCTTGTTGATTTTCTTTGATTTAGAAAGGAGTGCCCATTCACTATTTCTTGTGGGGAAAGTCCAGTGTTTGCAACCTCCTCCAGTTTTTTCTGGGAAGAACTTTATTTCTCTCTTGTATATGAAAGATAGTGTTGCAGAATATAGTATTTTTAACTGGATGTATGTAATTTTTTGTATTTTCAATTTTGAATGTATCATCCTATTCTCTTCATGCCTTACAATTTCTGAGAATTTAGATATAGGCAGATGGGACTACCTTTTATAAGTTATCTACATTTTCTCCCTGACTTCAAATTATTTGTCTTGAACATAAAATTTTTCTGCTATGAGTTTTGATGTATTTTTTATTGCCTTTAAATTAAAAAAAAACCTGGTCTTCCAGCTTCATGATGTAGTACATTTAACTCCCTTATCAGGTATGGAAAGTTTTCTTTATATTTCCTTGAAAAATAGGTTCCCCTTCCCTCCCTCTCTCTCAGTTCTCATCTGGGATACTCCTTATTCTTATGATAGATTTCTTATTTGTGTCAGATAGTTTTTCAGTTGTCTCTTCATTTTTAAAATTTTTTCCATCTCATTTATTCCCTTTTCTTCCACCTGGGTCCTTAGGTTCATTTTATCTTAATGGTTAATCCTTAATCTTAGTCTTCCATTTCATACCTCCATATATTTCTGTACAGTTCTTGCTTTTATTGAACTCTACCTCCATAATTTCTGTTAGTCTCAATTTCTACCTTCTCTCATTTACTTTATGAGCTCATTAATTTTTTCCAGAATTTTTTGTATCTCCTTGATTATTTTTTCTCTTTATCTTTGACTTGCCTTTCTAAGTTCACTTGTATTACTTCCATTTACCTTTCTTTGTTTACTTTTGTGTCTAAATGTCTTTATTATAACACTTTTGAACTCTGTGATTCAGAAATACAATCACCTATCTTTTAGTATTGCAATTCCGAATAGTTGTCCTCACATTGTGATTTTATACTTGCGTGAGGTATTGTATTTCTATGTGTTATACTTTTTGTTTACCATTTCAATATTTGATTTTTTCATATTTTATTATTATTTTAATATACTGGCAGCAATTTATGGGATTAAACTATCTTACTTTCCCAGCAGTTTTTGGTTTTGTTTGATTTTTATTCATTTTCGGATTTATTTAATTTAATTTGGTTTTTACTGGCTTTCATATATATGCAGATCTGTTTTTTGAGGTGGCTGAGTCAGCAGGATGGGGAATGTTTTTGGAGAGCAGTCGGTATTAGTGTGAAATGAGCCCTGTGGGGCTGGCTTGTTTTGTTTTTGTTTGTTTGTTTGTTTTTGTTTTGTTTTTTGTTTTTTGTTTTTTTTTTTGGCAATCTCCTCTTCAGTATATGTGAGAACAATTTCAGTAGTCCCTGTGATCTGAGCACACCTCACACAGTAAGCACCTATCTCAGGTGGAAGTGGGAAATGCAAATCATATGCTTCCCGTGGTATTATTTTTACTGGGACCAGCCTGTGTGTGGTACATTGTTACTCCACAAACTTTTCACTTTTTATAGAGTGTTCCTCCATACAACCTCTGCTTCCCTCTACCTAGGGATTGTGGCTGAGCTGTCTTGCTACTGGTATCTCCTGATTCTTACCACAATCTCCAGATTCTTCTCTTCACATATCTTTGTTAATATAGCATGACTATCTTCAGTGTCAACTCCATTAAAGTCTGCACTAGTTTCTGCTTTATAAAGGGCAGTCAGTCCCTCACTTGTCATTAGGACCACCTTTCTTATTAGTGTCCCATTGACTCAGCGCTCCAGGAGCTGTAGCCTGTGGGCACCAGGCCCTAACATTCCTTTGCCTGAGCCTATTACACATCTGTGACTTTTGGTAGAGCCTACTGGGTCTTCATGGCTTCTTTTTCCCACCCTGGGACTCAGTTGGGTCTGCCAATGCCTACATTTCATATTTATGATGGAATAGTGTCCCATTTACATATGTACCATATTTTCTTAATACGCTCCTCTATCATTGAGCTTTTACTGAATTATTGACTTGGAAAGTTTGTCCTTAGACAAACAGGTAATGCCATTAAATATAGCATTTAAGTGTTCTTAGAAAAAAGCTGCACTGGGTTCCAACTCCACTTTAGCTTAAACCATCTAATGGGTGAGCATTATCAAAAGCCTCTCCATCTGTTGAAAGATGCCTTTCATAGATGCCACCAGACTGTAATCAACCATGGGTGATTACACTTTCCTGTGGTGAAGATCAGAACATTACAAAATTATACCCCATCTACCTTTATCC
This sequence comes from Uropsilus gracilis, assembly GCA_004024945.1. NCBI lineage: Eukaryota > Metazoa > Chordata > Mammalia > Eulipotyphla > Talpidae > Uropsilus > Uropsilus gracilis. Next base: position 15,120 of record PVHY01006342.1, read on the forward strand.
TAGATAGTTTCACCTCAGAAATAGATAGCAACATCAGTGTATCAAGTAGATTGACCCTTGTGTGTTGTTATTTATTTGCTTTTCTTTATAGGTTAGTGTATAATAGTAATTTATATTTCCATATTCAATTTTAAAATTTAAAAATTTTTATTTCACTTTCAAATTTTGTGTGCTTTTTGGAAAAGTCTTCGTGACTGTGTGTGTGTTTGTGTGTGTGTGTATTTTCTTAAAGCTAAGAAAATTACAGAAATACATGTAAGGGAAACCTAAAACAAAGAGAGCTATTGAAAACAAATTTATTTCTGTCAAATCTTGAAATATTAATTCCTTTTAGAAATTAAAAGCTCTTATTTCCTTCATCAGTTTCCTGCATTGTTAACAATTATGATCTGAGGACATAGGTCTTCAGCCAGTGTCTAGGCTGTTACTCTGGTATCTCCATCCCAAGGCTACCTCCAACACAGAGAGTCTGGAGGTAGTTAGGGTGCTGTTTTCCCTTCTCAGGTGGAGCAGGGCAGCCCTAGCCACCTTTGCCTGCACCCTCTATTAGTTCAGCATGCATGCTACACACATGCTGAAATGTCAGAATGGGTGGGCTCATAGGAAACTTTTCTGACAACAAGGCCACTACCTTTAGCTGGGTCTGGGCAGAGTAGGGGACAAAGTAGCCTGAGGGATAAACTGTGCTCAGGTCATTTCTTACTGGTAGCAGCATAGCCATCTGAGCTTTCTGTGCCCTCCAAGAAATTAAGAAAATAAGTTCTTCTTGCTTCTGCTTGACAACTGGGGAGGACTGACTGACATAATTCACTGATCAGCAATCAGGGATCATATGTGTCTGAGTACAGAGATGAATCCCTTTCTTGTGTGGGATCCCAGCAAGCTACCCTCTACCCCTGGAAAAGGAGACCACTTAGGGTTCATTGGGATTTCAGAACAGCTTGCAAGAGGCTCAGCTTCAGGAAGAGTGCAAAATCAATGACCATGGTCTCTTGTTCCAACTGAAGAGCAGAGTTTCCTTGTAGTTGGCAGTTGAATGCATATTGAAGAGATTTCTAGGAGACACACTCTGAGTAGAGCTAACTGCAAATGTGTGCCAGTGTGTAACTGCAAATGGGTGTCACTGTGACCTCTTCATAGTTGGGGAACATGAGTCTTGATCCAAACCAACTCTAGGCTGAGGAACTGACACACTGCCTTGGACATCTTCATTACTCCCTGCCTCAGATGAGACTACTACCATCTCAATTGAAGAGTTCCAGAAAGGGTGTGTTTGTGTGCATGTGTGTGCACAAATGAAGATTTCCAGGAGTGTGTATGTGTGCGTGTCTATTCTAGGAAGTAGCATGTATATTGTCTTTGATGTTTTAATTCTTTTTCCTGTTTTGCCATAATCCTCAATGCCTCTTATTAGTGCCCCTGTTTCACTACTCTGGAAAGATTAGAATTTTTGACCTTAGAGAAAACCAAACTCGGTGCCACACCTTCACAGCCATCTTGTAAAAATTTACTCTTGAGAAAACATTTAACTTGTGTTTTTTATGTGTGAAGTGAAAATCAAGCTTTGTTTCTTTTCTTAAGGATACTTTAATCTTTTACTCTAATTCTAAAACAAAAGAGTTTAATACTTCTCATTTTTGTAAGAAGAGGAATTTGTCTTTAACAAAAGTTTTAGAAGTACTTTTTCCCCCAAGCAACTTTAGCAAGTGGTTATGCTCAGTTGGCATCATGCCCCTGCTATTAATGAAGTAATTTAGAAATTTATGAGAAAAGGCTCTATTAAAGTAACTACATTCATCCACCTTTCCAGCTAAGAGGAAAGGTCTCTCACTGGCATAGCCCAAAACCCATCAGTTGGCCTTGAGTTTGTGCCTCACATTCTGCATTGCTGTCTTCAGAGAGCCAGCCATTGAATGGAGGCAGGAGGTTGACTTACTGTGGACCTATATCTTCATTACCCAATGTAGAAATGTGGGTACAGGTGGTATTTGGTCACTGTAGGCTATCATAACAAAATGTTACAGACTTAGAGGCTCACAAAACAGAAATTTGTTACCTTATATTTCTGAAGCTGGGAGTCAAGGCAAGGTATATCAGCATTACTGGATTCTGCTGAGGACCACCTTCTTATCTTGCAGACAGTCATCTGCTTGTGCCTCCATGTGTTAGAGAAAAAAGCAAGGAATGACCCTGATATCAAGAGTAAGAGATTACCCCCCTTTTAATTCCTTTTACTGAGGGTTCTTCCACCTGCATGGAAATAGCTACACAGACATCAAACTTTAGTAATAAAGGTAAACTTAAAGGTTTATTTACAGATACGGTAAAAACAAACTTTTAGTCCACACCTTCACAAATGTCCCAAATAGAATAGAACCCGACTTCTGCTCCTCAAGGACCTGCATGGGGTTTACCTCAGTCTTGGCAAGCTTCAGTCTGAAACCGCCAGTTTATGTCCTTGTCTCTTGATCCTCCAGTTAGCATCTGGTGAATTCCACCAACATGAAGTGGGTCTCAGAGTGGTCTATCCAAGTTGCAGCATAGCTCAGTACTACAACAGGGTCACCTCTCATATACCTTCACACAGCTTTCCACCCTCAGGGGACCCAAACACCGGGGGAGCCACAAAAGACTGGCTCCTGGTTCCTCCTTCTGAGGCCTAAAACTGAAATTGGTTAAAAAGAAGAAACAAGACTTTTTGCCTTGAACTTGAACACCTATGCCTGCTTTTTCCTAGAAAGCAGGCTCCAAACAGTTTATTTTCACTGTTTACCTGCTATTGGTATGCAAAAATTAGCTGCCACCTTCTCTCAGTTCTCTTCCCCTCTTGCAGGTCTAAAAAAAAGAAAAACTTAGAAACACAGTTTAAACTTCAGATGTTTGCCTAAATTTACCCTCTTCTGAACTTCCATGGGTTCTTTCCACCATCCCCAACATTTCTCACCAAAATCCCAATTCAAAGCAAGACTCTCAGAGTGCAGACTACTTTATTTTTAACAAACTCATTTCCTATATCTTTAACAAAGTGATTTCCTAATTACTACAGATGAAACATGTAAGTAAAACTGATTACTTTAACATTGTCCAAAACCTTTCTCAACATTGTCCAAAGTCCTTTCCTAGATTGCCTAAAACTCCTCAGTCTCTCAGTCCTGATCATCTCACAAACATTAGTCAGAGTTCATCTTCACGTTTTCAAAGACATCTTCCTTTGGTGTGCTCCAACTCTTCCATGCCGTCTTCTCCTTGTCTTCCTCCAGGTAGTAGAAAGCAAAGTTCACTTTCTTTTCAGGCCTAAGTTTTGCACAACCTCTTCCAGACACAAGCCAAACTCAGCAAAACAAACTCCAACCCGGAGTTTAAATCTCCAAACTCCTTAGCTTCCTTTAGCACACATGCTGCTAGCCTGGGCCAGCCAAAGGCTGCAGGCCCCAGGCTTTGGCCACATGACCAAGCTCACATGGCTCACCTCTTCATCCTGCAAGGTCCCTGACCATTCAAATGACCGATCTAAATCCCAAGTCAGAAATTCCCTCTTTCTTTGTTTCAGCTCTCTTTATATATTCTTATTTCCCCGCCAAGAGAACTCCTGAGGTAGGAAGCCCTGTCATGCCTGTATATTAATTAAAATCTTACCCAGCTCTTAATAACATAAACAATTTTAAAGCAAGAGACAATGGCACCCAGGGGAATAGGCGCCCCCTATCAAATCCTCCATACCTGATGCCAATCTCCAGGCTCCAGCTCTCACTCACTCAGCTCTCCTTCCTAAAAATCATATCTCCAGTCTCTGCTCCTTCTCCTTTTTATCCTTTTCCTTGCTCCCACTCCCCTCAGGAAACCATCAGCCCCAATTCCCAATTACACACTTCTCTGGTGGTCCTTCTCTCCTCCTCCACCTGGGCCTTGGAGTAATTGACCCTAAATTAGTATATTCACAAAATCTGTTTAGGTTAAAGACTGTCAAGGTAAAGAGGAAGTAGCCTTATCTGGCTTTAGGCTATTCTTAATCTTTGTATTTTTCAAACATAGATGATGGCAATATCTAAATTTTTCCAACACATAACACTACCCATATTGGGATCGACTTCGACCCCCAGTTTCTTCCTCTTATAAAGACATTGAGTCAATACAAGGCCCAACCTCTTGACCTGATTTAACTTTAATCACCTCCAAAGACACCCCTGCAACACCATCATACAGAGTGTTAGGGCTTCAACATATGGTGAAAGAGAGGAGACACAGAGCACTTAGTCTATAACAGGGACCAGCATGCATTTTCGGGAAATGCTCTGTGTCCTCTGCCAAACTTCCAAAATGATTCTCTGGTCTGGATCTTTAGCGCAAAGCAAGAATTTTTGTCATTCTCATTTTAACTATTCAGTTGTTTGCTGCCAAATGAAATAAGGACAGCAACTTTTCCCTTCATATGCAAGTTAAGTGACCTATGGAAATTACTCATCAGATGATTTGAAAGACATTATTAAATAGAGAGGTCTGCATGAAGTTAAACCATAAAGAGGGCAAAATTATTCTTTGACTCCTGAGAAGAAAGCTGCTCTGTACTGTTGTTGTGCTGTTAATCTGCTGTGTACTAGGTGGGACCGTTTTCTTCTCAACAGGAAGCTGACAGTTTTTCTAGGGACAGTTCTTAATTGAGTCCCTTTATGTGTAAATCCTTTCTCTGACAGCAAGTGTAAAGACAAAGAGAACATGAAAAAAAAAATCTCTGCTGGAGGGAAAGGAAGTGGAGGCTTTCTGCTACTGCCTGGGGGTTGTGTTGGAGGTAGAAAAAAAATCATTTCATTTTAGAGCTGATCTCTTGGGCAAGAGCATGAACGATCACAGGAGGCAGCAGATTTATACTGACCCTGTCTGAAGGAGGTCAGCTGACACATGGCACCTGCAAGACGTAGGTTGGTGCAGATGCAGCCTGGTGTGCTAGCTGGCCCGCTGCTTTCAGTTGAATGCAAAACTTTGAGATACTTTGCTTTTCTTTGACAATACAATTCTAGGCTAGAAATCTGAAACAAGATTAGGAAGATATTTGGTAGCATGTGGCTATCATAAAGCCAAATGTGACCTGCAAAAGCATCTTCAAGGCTTTTTGCAGGAAATCACAGAATCTAATGAAAGTAGGCTGGATCCTCCTGGCTGAGGGTCTGTCCATGAAGAGTCTACATGGAAGACCTGATGGTCTGACCAGAATCTGAGGCCAGGCTGCTTCCCTGACTTATTTTATAGGTTTTTGGCAATTCACTAGACCCATTGATGTATTTTCTTTTCATCAAAGCTGATTTGAAGGAATCCTGCTGTGTACCTCTCCAAATTAACACAGCTTCAGATTTTCAGAAGCTCATGAGACATGGTAGATTAATAGAAGGGAACTTTGTGATTTTTCTCTGTTTGCACTGTGCTAACAAGTATGATTATATACACTTTTAGAAAGACAGACTCAGCAACTGGAAAGGACAGTTTCGCCATCTGGTGACAAAACTGTGACAGTGACTTTGAGAAAATGCTTCTTGTGAAGCATGTTTTTTGTTCCTGCCTTTGGCCAGTTGTTTCTTAGCTTGAAGTCATTAGAATAAGTACATACCAAGTCAAAATGTGTAGAACAAAAACTCAGATGCATAGACACTGAGACAAGGTTCTTTAGTTTTAAAACAATATTGTACTTTTACATCTGCTGATGACTAAAAGCATTTGCTCCTTTCAATTTAAAGTTTTCATGTTTCTGGGTTATCTTATCCCCTCAGGAACTTGAGAATGACTCCCCATATCTTTTATTCTCTCCATGATAGCCTTTGTTTGGGAAGGATTTCTGCAGCCTCGGTATGGGAAAGGCACTTGTCCTGCAATTTATCTGTTTTGCCTTGTCCCTCTGTCAGAACTGGAGCTACTCTGCTGAGATGCAGCAGTTCCCCATGACATTGAGGTCACTGTTCTTATTCCCGGGACTGTGACCATGAACTTCTTTGCAGCCCCTGGTGTTTGGGTTTTTGCCCTCTGCAGCTGCCCTGTCCATGCCTTGTCAGAACCACTGGTCCTGAGGCATCTAGGCTAGAAATCCCCTTTCTATTCTCCATTCCTGGAAAGAACTGCAGATTCTTGACCCTCCCACCCCTCCCCGTGCCCCAGCCATCACACACACCTACATGGCTATCCCTTCTGTTCCATCTGACCTCATCCTTCCCAACTTAGCCTTTGTCCAGTTTGATTTCTTCCCTGTCATTCTAGTAAAAGCAACAACTTTGCCTTTAAATATCAAGATGTGGTATTTATGTCCAATGGAATCTTCCGGAGCAGTCAAAAAGGTAAATTCATGCCATTCACAGCATCATGGATGGAGTTTGAAGGGATTATACTCAGTGAAATAAGTCAGAAGGAAAAAGAAAACTATTGGATGGTTTCACTTACAGAAGATATGCAGTGATATTGAACAAAGAGTCAAAAGAGTCAACACTTATAGGCAAACAATAGACCTGTGGTATATAGCAGGGGAGAAGAAGGAAGAGGAGTCAAAACAAGGGTGGAAAGGGCACAACAGACTTCGGTGAGAGTTCACAGGTGAAGTGGGGGTTGGTCATTTATGGGGCCTACACCTAAGGGGAAAAATTCAAATATTGGACAACTATATAATACACACACACATACATACATAAATGTAACATTAAAAAAATCCATCTATAAAATCCATCTATAAAAAAGTAAAAATAAAAGTCATAATATACACACAGCTCAATTAGCACTGCCATTTTTTTAGCTTGTCTTTCACATATTTGTCTCAGTCTTCTAACTGGAATTAGGATGAGTGACCTGTGCATTCCTTTGTATGTCTTCTTGAGAATACAAGCATCCATAAGGTGACCCATGGGATTGGTTCATGGTAGGTGAAAGAGTTGATAATGGGATCCAGGTAGGCTATTGCTGGTATCCTGAACCAGGATTTACCTGTGTATTATCCCAATATGCAATACAGATCTTATATCTTTATATCTTATAGCTTCCATGTTTTGTATCTGAAAAGAACTTTGTTGATTAAGAATATAAATCCTCAGCTTTTCAATATAAATTTTAACTATTTAAACAAAAACTAAAGAACAACTGAAACATACATAATAACAGTACGGAATGATCTAGGTTTGTTCCTGATCTAGGTTTAGGTTGATTGCTTTAGAATTTTGAAGCTGTCTTTTGTTTTTTGTTTTTTTTTGGGGGGTGGGGGCTGTGCATTTGGTTATTTGGTTTCCACATACTGTATTTACACACACTCAGTTTCAAAATACTCTATAGGACCCCTTCTATAAAATCATTGTTTTAGTGATTTTTATTATTATAATGTCTAGATCCTCTATTCCATTTGTGGATTAAATGTGTCATTCAAAACTTGATCTCTCTAATGGACATATTTTCTTTATTCCCTTTTTCTTAAGTGTGGCTATCTAACTCTTGTTGATACATAAGATTTAGCAGTCCTCGAGCAAAGCTATATACTTAGGCCTTGATGTTTTTCCATAATGTGCTGCGCAAGTTAGTGTCAGCTCTTCTGCTTTTCAACAATTTTTCTCTGACTCTATCTGTGTCTGCTTGTCCTCTCAGCACTTTGTTCTGGTCAGTTCACTTCAACAACCCTTGACATGACCTAACATGGCTGTGAAGCTTGACTTGCAGTGAAGCTAGTGAGCCTCTCACCTGCATCCTAGATTCAGACTATCAGTAACAGAGACTTTGAATTCTAGACTAGGCATCTAAAAGACTTCCAGAGGTCCTGAACTTAAAAAGTTTCCAAGGAAGAGCAAGGTGTGAAAAGAGGAAAGTTCTACTTTCTGTTTTTCATTGTTCTTGTATGTGTCATTACAGAGTCCAAAAATTTGGGGTTTTGGAAAACAAATAGAAATTTCAACACATGTAACAATAGACAAGTAGAGTATTTATTTGATGGTGAATAATTTGAATTGAGAAAGACCTATTCTGGAGCTTATTAGCTTATGCTTCTCTATGTTTAAGTTCATGGCATCTGTGGTAGTGTTACAATGACTTGGGAAATTATCCTGGGATTTTCATGCCTCCCACTTGGATGTTCCTGAAGTTTCATCTGTTAGTTTGTTTGCTCCATGGACATCATGATTCAGTGTATCTGAATGTGGGGGATTCATTACATTCCATCCATCATAATGGTAAAAGACCAAATAAGGGACGTATCAGTGCAGCAAGGGGATATGCCTATAAATAAGTTTCTTCCTGCCTCTTTGTACAGATATTTGTTATAGAAAGTGGGGTTCCAGTTCAACTTGCTTTTTACAGAATTTTAGATCTGGTTCTTCTTGTGATTGTCGTGATTATATAATCACAGTTATGACAATAAAAAAAAAGCAAAATACCTCACAGACGACAACTGATTGCACATGCATTCACTGGTGTCAAGTATATCTGGTAAAGAATAAAGCTGCTTACATACTGCTGTGTAGAATTGCTGCTCCAAAACTCTCCCACTCACTTCACATAGATCTGTGGTTTATGTAAGAAACACTAGATTTAAGCAGCATCCATCTGTGTAGGTTTCATTTCACCTTTAAGAATTGTTTCACATGTAACTTATCTTTTTATTCATAAAACAAATTTAGTATTTGTTTTATAATCTTTATTGCCTAAATACAAATGCTGCACACACACACACACACACACACACACACACACACACACGCTAACACACACACATAATTACCAAACAGTGTAAGGCTGTAACAAATGAGAACTGTGCTCTACTTTAATTAACTCCCAAGTTAATGTTGTTCTTTAGCCTCTACTATACACATTGTATTCATAGTTGCTTCATTGAAACCAAGTCCAGATCTATCTATTCATCATTATTCTGGTTCAGCCTGAGGATATGTTTCTTAAATCCTCTTTAAAGAGTTGTCATTTGTAGACAGAGCCTCTGTGGTGATATGTGCACTAGGAAGAATTGCCCATCAGTCCAGTAGCCCTGCTTCTGAGGTCAGTTCAGTGTGTTTGCCCTTTTGCCTGTCTTCCTGCCACTGCCTCCATTCATCCCTTCTCATACCTTCCTGAGTACATGACAGTGGTACTCATCAGTCTGTTCTTAGGACTGCAATGAATGAATTGGTGTCAAAGAGCTTGGCCTGATTCTTACTCCCAATTCTAGAAATCATGTTGTTTTCATTCGACACAACTTTTGACTATTCTTGGTATATAATGGTGCCTTGAAATTGAACCCTAGGCTGTGTATTTAAATTATATCTGTACAAAATGTGAACTGACAATTGCATGATTGCAAGAAATGCTATTTCTGCTATAAAAAATACTCTACAATATATAGGTTATGGTTTAATAATAAGGTACTATTGTTTTGAAATTAGGTTAGCTCTGAACTTCTTTTGGGGATAAAACAGCTTTGATTGATAAGAAAGAGCTATCTTATCAGACTGCAGAAATGCTTCCTGGTGCTCATGTTGCTGGTAGATGATGTAGGTTGCACAGCATGCCTCCTGATCTTTAGTTCCACAAAGCACACAAGATATGAGTATGGTAGGAGGCCATTTGGTGCTTGAGTTGGTATGTGAGGACTCTTGAGCTTGAGTCTTGCTCTGAATTGGTTGCTGGAGTTAGTCAGGAACCTGGAATCTGATTATGTCTAGGGGTTCACTGACTTTGAATCAGAGACTGCCTGCACCTGCTGCCGTGTGAGTGGGGTTCTAGTGCTGTGTGTGAGCTCTTAAAATGAGTCAGATAAATGGTTATCATGACCCAGATGCCAGGTGAACCCTGATGATAAGTGCTGTGTCAAGGCCACAGTCCACACTGGCATGGTGAGCTGCATTGTCCAACCTACCATAGGTTGATCTTCTCACTTTAGGCAGGGAAAGCTTCAGAAGTCCTTCACAAAGGAACTGTAACAGAGGTTGCTTTCTGAAAGCCCATGCTAAGGTCACTGAGCAGAGAGCCTTGTATGGCAATGGTGGGGTCCTTGAACTCTATCTCAAGATGAGTTGATACTGAGCTGATGTGCTGCATCTTCCTTAGCCAACTCCTGTGGTTACTTATAAGGCTGGAATTTTTTTTAATTGATAATGGTTTTTCATTTGGCAACATTTCCTATACCATCCGAGTGCTCTGCAAGACACAGGAAGGGGATAAGGTGATGGAGGGAGGTGAATATCTCACTGGCTTTAGCAATAAAGATACCTTCCAGGTGGAACACACAGAGGCTCTGGAGGTGGGGTCTAAACAGTTAACTAATTGGGAATATTTCCAGAGATACAGTGCATGTGAGAGATAGAAAAGCAAAGACACAAACACGGTGGGCTCAGTAGGTTGATGTGAGCTAGGGACATGAAGGCATGACATTATTTGACAGGGATAGGACTGGTGATTGAAGCCTGGCCAGTGAAGGGTCCCATACCCAGTAGTGGCAGAGGGATGCACAAGGTGGTCTGTGAGTTAGGACTGTGACTGTTTGCATGCTGCAGCTGAACTAGAGACTAGTGAGTTCTGATATGTGACCCTCATTCTAGGCAGGGGCCCTGGACCTTTATTATCAGATGTGAGCTCTGACTTATAATAGCCAATAACTGAGGACCTGTGACTGGCCTGAGGGCATTTGCTCAAGGAGAACAGATAGTGGAGTTTGGATATGGTGTCCTTTGAGGGAACTGAGGTTTTGTGGACTACTCTTGCAGGTTGGTTTTGTGTGGAAATTGGAGAAATACTGAACCTCCTATGCAAGTGATTTCAGTGCTAACATAGCAGATATACAAGAGGTTGAATGAAGTCTGAGGAAAAAAAAACCTCTAAACTGGAACCTTAATTATTGAGAAGTGAAGAAATACCCAGCTAGTTACATAATATTTCTGATATTGAGTGATGGTACAACTCAATGTCAAATTCTTGATGAAACATTTAATAAAATAGCCATCCTGATCATGGTCATCCCTTTGAGCAGTGCAGGCATGCAGTGAGGTCCAGCCTCTAGTGATCTTTTGACTTCGAAGATATGCTCCCTATGCTGACAGCTGCCCCTTAGAGCCTGAAGCTGCACATTGCAACTTTGTTGTTTTCCTGGAGCCATTTCTGGGAACAGGACAGAGGGCATTCCAGACTTTAATCAAATTCCCAAGCCAAAATGGTGCTTTTAATTGCCTCCCTCCAGGACAGCCTGGGGCAAGGTAAAGTGGTACCAGGCCATGTTCCTGTCTTTAGGACAGACCCTCCTGGTTTCTATGATTCCTGATTCTCTGCTCCTTTCTCACCACTCTGCTCTCAAGAGGGGATGGTCCTCACCTCATCTGGGATAGGACCTCTGGTGATACCATCTAATCCACACTTTCTGGGCTTCATAGTGGCTCCACAGCTCCCTCCCACCGAAGATTTCTCATTTATGGTGAACCAAGTCTCTATAACTGAATATCTCTGTTTTTAAATTTTCAAAACCATTTTTTATCCTCCTTTCTAAGTCCACTCTTGACTGAGGATGCTGCAAGTTGTAAGGGAGATTGGTGGAAGAGAAGGAAATGAGGAAGCAGAAGCCATAAGAGACAAGGTTCTTGCAAGCACCTTGAAAAGCAAGGAAACTTTATTGTGCTAAAGACACTTCCAATAATATACTTTTAGATGTTGTAAGATTGATTTTATTTTCTAGGACTTTGTCCAGGGCTGCTCTAAAGATTTTTGGTCTTTCTGATGTTGTTTTTGAAGTGGTGCTTGTACATGCATACATGCATATATCTAAGCCCTGACTCCCAGCCAGGCTCACTGTGGTGTATCACCTCAAGAAACAGATGCCTTCATGAACAAATGAAACTTTTGCTTCATGAAAGAACCAGACCAGTCATAGGCAATTTACATGTTTGGGAGTTTTCCTTTTTCTTTTGTTTAGATAAAGGAAACATCCCTGAAGGTTTTGCTTTCTTTACCTTACAAGTGCTGGCTCTGCCATGGGTATAGAGTCCAAAGAAATATAACTGGGGCCTCCTTGCATAGCAAACTCAGTTTACCATCCTCCATTTTCATTGTCTTTTGAGGCACCTGTTTCTACTTCATAGTTTCTTTATCTGATTGCTGAATCTGTACACTTTCTGCTTTGTCCTGATTCATCTCAGGTGAAATATCACCTGGTGATTTCCAGGAAAATAATTTCACACCATGCCTGCATGAACCACTATGGGAGCATTCATTTGGCAGTGTACAACCTTTCCAGGCATGACTGTTGAACTTGATTAGAATAGTCCATAAAGGCAGAATTTGGGAAGTGCCTCAAACTACAGAGAGCCAGATTGAAGTCTAGTGTATAGAACTTCCTAACACTGGGTGATGGACGGGCATGACCATAGAAAGCCTTAGAGGAGAGTGAAAGCTCCATGAACTTCGGAGTCAGCAGTGCTGGCTCTCATAAAATGTCTGTCCACAGCAAATTACCTCAGACCTCTAGGTCTCAGTTTCCTCCTTAGTAAATTGGCCAAAAATTATATGTGTATTTTTTGTTGTTGTTGTAGTGAGATTTAATGAGTCATATTCAAACAGTTCCTTGTGAGTTGCCTGGCTTTGAGAAGAGTCTCAGTTTCTCCTCCCTTCACTCCTACTACTTCCTTCCTGTTCTGGTGCTTTCTTAATTTTGGAAGTGTCACAGGCTCAATTGGGTGGAAATTGACAGGGCTATGGAAAAGAGATTCACCTGTATGATGAATAGTTAGATGTATGAATAACTCAATATGATATGTTATTGGTTTAACTTTTAGAGAAATGAAAACATTTGCTGAAAAGGAAAATTTCAAAGAATAAATAAAAAATGGAAGCTCTGTTTGGAACTGAGGAGAGCTGGAGACCTTTATTCTAACTTGTGCTTGTGTCCCTAGGGCACCTGTTCAACTTCGAAGTCCTGTATCCACACTTTGAGAACCACTGGACTGGATGATATTTTTTCCATTTCTAAAACATTCGAATGTTTTCACAGAAAGTTTAAGAAAATCATCCACTGGACTAAGGACAACAAGACCTGACCAAACTTTATGTTTCAGGTGTCTCCGTGTGAGAGGTGCCGCTGTGAAGCCAATGGAGAAGTGCTGTGCACAGTGTCTGCATGTCCACAGACCGAGTGTGTGGACCCAGTGTATGAGCCTGACCAGTGTTGCCCCATCTGTAAAAATGGTAGGTGGCTTGTGTATTGACAATCGGTGCACCACCTGTACCCCACTATCCTCACGCAAGTTCACTGCTTCCTTCTGTGTTTATGTGATTATGTATGTTCACAAACTCACCCAATGCATCTGTGTGGCCTCTAGGCCTCAGGGTACAATGGGAACTGTCTGTTCTAAGGCTGGCTCTCCTGTGGTGTCAGCTACATATGTGATAGTTGGTAAGAAGTTCTTTGGGAAGAAATTCAATTTCCATTTCTGAAGAGAGTCACTTATTTTAATTTAACTTTGTTTGTTCTTGCAAACCAATTTCTCTCATTCCAAGACAAACGAAACATGCTAGTTGGGCTCATTTACTTTTCATTACTAAGTGAATTAAAGTTGAAATATAATTGAATATTTTCATAAGTAAATTGGGCAGGAAGAGAGCCTCCTCTTATTTCCAAGAAAAAGCTCATGATAGATCAAAGGCCCTGTCTGCTGTATGAAAAAGAAATGGCAGAATGTCCTTGATCATAACTTATTAATAGAGAATGCTTTCTTATCCTGAATAATCAAATACCTTGGTATCTGATGTAGTATTTGCCATTCTAAGAATAGCTCTTTACTATTTGATAAACAAATTCCCAGGGAGAATGGGGTTGAGAATTACGGCTCCAGAGGGAAATTTAATGAAGCAAATGTGCATACCTTGAAGGAGATGACTTGAGGTAGGACCACATCATTGTCTAGCTGAGTGTCTCTCCTGGCTGAAGGTATTGGTTTGTCTCTGCATGACTCTAAGCATGGTGCTGGGATTCCTGGTAGAATGTAAACATTGGATCATAGATGAGAAGAATTTCATACTTGAGAATTTCAGAAAGGAATGGGTTAACTTGTGAGATTGTTAGCATATCAGTGGTAGGTGACTGAACCAAACTCCATAATCATGTGGTATGAGGTTTGTGAATTGGCCACACATGTTATTATGGTTTTATCTGAATAAATTCTGAGATTCTGCAGTCATACCAATCAAAATTGATATGATTTACCACTGTGGACAATACTCAGATTTCACCACAAATTGCAAAACTCTAGACAAATAAGTGGAAGAGTAAACTAAATTCCTATCTAATAAGGATAGTCTTGAAAGAAAAAAAAATTAAAAATCACTGTATTAGCTCTAAAAGAGCAAGTGAAACACTGTAGAGTACTGTTTTATACAGTCCTCTCAGTCTAAGTGGACAATTTCAAAAGGTGTTGCAGAGTGTACTTTACCTGAGGTTAGCTCTTCCTTTATATTTGTGAACTGTGAAGTATAGGAAACATGAGACTGAGAATGGGGGGACCTTTGAGTTATGGAGTAAGTTCTTTAAAAACTAAGGTAATAACACTAGCTGTGAGGTGGAGGGATATCAGTAGTTAATTTTGCTGGTGTTAGGTCATAGGAGGAAAGAACATGTGGGTTTGGGAAGGAGAAGCAGATGGAGAGGCAGCATGAAGGGCAGAGCATGGGTCTTGGATGGTTAGATTTGATGACTGATATCTTGCTACTGGGCTCTGCATTGGGGGTGATTGGACAAGTGACCTGTCACTAAGTTCAATGGTTTTTAGCATCCCAAGTATCTGAATTATTGTGTGCTATGTTTCTCTTGTCAATTTTGATAAGAAACAAAATTTTGACATTAGATTTTTAAGGAATACTCATTTTATGGTTAGCAAAAGATGGGAGGATATGATCTCCAAACTCTGAAGGTTTTTGCAAAGTCCTGAAACTTCAGAAAAAATTTCAAACTCACAGGAAAGTTGAAATGTACAGTGAACAGTCATTTATGTACCCTTCACTGTATTTGCCTACTTTTAACATTTTTCATATTTGCTTTCTCTCTGTCTCAGGCGTTGGCTCTCTCTTTACCCATCTCTGTATATACCCATCTCTGAACACCATTTTTATTAAAGATAAATACATAGAGAGATTAAGATTTGGATTATACATTTATATTTATTTATTTGAACTTTCCCATAATACATAAAGGACAACTTCTGTTTGTACCACCACCAATGTGAAAATTTCTTTATATAGTTCAATATTCCCTTATAGTATTATTGTCCTTGGGGTTGTCCCAAAAGAATTAGAAATGACTTGTAGAAAATAATCTTTATAATTTATGGATATTTTAGAATTATATAGAAATTTAAAGTCATATATTTCTATTCATATTTAAGTTTGGTCATTAAAATGTCACTTGTTTTTTGAATAAACAAGAACATTCACAAGTAAAAATTACATAAATAATTAGTAATCAGAAATTTACAGGATGTGTTTCATTATTGCTTCTGTGATTTGGGGAGAAAGGAAATGTTTGTTTCCCTGATGTCAATTTGGAAACATTCTCCCTATTTGTCTGTACTTTCAGAGGCAACATGGGATGAAATAAGGCAACATTTTTGGCATAGTGTATTGAAAATTCATAAAAGGAAGATAAATGTATTTTTTAAAAGAGGATTCAAGATGAATTGCAAATTACAGAAAGATATGTGTTAAAGGGTTTGATCAAATTTTATCGAAACATAGCTTACTGTTTTCAGTAATACAACTAAAGATAAATTTAAATGTCTCTAGTCATGTAAATATTATGAAGTTTTGTTATAATATATGCACCAGGTAGAATTTGCTGATAGAAACTATTTTCATCTGTAACAATTGTTTGAGATTAATGAGTAATTTATTGTAAGCTAGCACTGTCTCTCACATATAAAAGCAATGGTTTTATAAAAAAAAATGACTTGTCTGATAGGTCAAAGATTAGAAATCATAATAAATGACTCTTTACACAAAATTAAATGTTTAGATAGGTTTTTCTTGGATGGAATTTGGAGGTTTCAATTTTTGATTTCTGTAAAGTGACCTTAATTCCTCATGCTCTAATGTCTTGACTTATAACATTAAAAAGCTTTTTCTCCCACAGAGGGAAAATTGCAGTTCAGTTGCAAGCTGCCAGTTATTTGTATCAAAGGAGCAAAAGTTTGGAAACAAGAATGCTTGGAATATAAGCAAATGATTACAAATCAAATCTAACTTAATATATTTATTTTATTATTTTGCATAGATTAATCACCCAAAGATTTTCTTTCTATACAATGAATAGCTTTATGATTGTTCTCCCGCTACCACCTCCTCAACCCCCTAGTGCAATTGCAATGAGTGTTCCATTGACTTTCTTGAATTCAGATTTTCTCTGATATTGGGTGCAGTTCAGAAGTTCACGGTACCCATTTAATCCAGGTTCCTTGGTGTTAGATGTGAACTTGAGTATTAGAGATCAGAAGACCTGCATTTCATGTGCCTATGTTATCTTTAATGGATTTAAAGGAAGAGAACCAAGGAAACCAGTTGTGTGTGTGTGTGTCTGTGTCTGTGTGTCTGTGTGTCTGTGTCTGTGTCTCTGTATCTATCTGCACACCCATGCATGGACTCTGGGAGTATGGTACACTTAAAAACACAAAGGCATTGGGTAAAGTAAACATACATCTCCATGAAGTATCAGTGCTGCTTAACATTATTACTTACAGCTTTATTACTACAATAATAAAAATATGACTTTCATAACATTTTGAAGATGAATACTTGACTTCAAATTACTAAAATCATATTTGTGGAAAATACATGAGAAACATTGGCTAAGAATTAGGCAGAGTTCTTTCATTTTTTTCTGTGTATTTCAGAAAGACAAATAAGATATAATAAAATAAGATGTTATGAACTGAATAAGACTGAGTGTTCAAAGTGTGTTTGGGTATGTGTGTGACCTGAATCAAGACCCTTCTTGAAACCATGTAACAAGCAAGGAACTAAACTTACTAGAAAAAGCTGGTATTTTAAACCTGCCACTACTAGAGTTCTTCCCACCCATGTCCGCAATTACAAGACAAACCATGTTAAAGGAAAACAAAACAGAATTTATATACAAAGGAGAAAAGAAACAAAAATCAATGAGGCCATGAGAGGCCCCTTCTTTGTCTTACCCTATAGTTCAGTCTCAGTCTCTAAACATGTGTTGCAAGATCACATGTCCAAAAATGGCACTTGCCATCCATCCCAAGCCTGAAAGAGTTTCAAACAAAAGAACATATGTTGGCAAGTTGGCATCCTTCTGCAGTCTCCAGAAATTACAAAACAAAGCACAATATCACAGTGGAGCCTGCTATTCCAAACTTGGAACAGGTATCTGACACAAAGTCCAGTTTTTCAGCAAGCCATACTCTTGTCCAAAATACAAGTTTCCAAGTCTTCTCCAGGTTCCAGCGTTTCCAGAAAAATGCAGATTCAGCTTACACAAATCTTGAGCTTTTCAGCAGAAAACCTCTCATCAGAGGTTCAGACTCCAATTTCCAAGTTCCAAACAAAAGCCAAGTTCTGGTTTTCAAACAAAAACCAAGTTTCCAAGTAACTTACATTTCTTCGGGTTTCTGCCCAGACTGCCCTAATGCAGTCTCTTGCTATCCTTTTTTCTATCCATTCAGCTTCTCTGTCAGGACAGTGGCCCATCTAGTGGGCCAGAGGCCCCAGTGTCTGTTCCCCTCCCTACTGTTCATTGACAGTCATTTTATTCTCTCCTGCCAGACTCCACCCACAGTGTTCCTGGAAAAAGGCATTCTTCAATTTAGCTGACTCACCCAGTAACATTCTCACAAAGAAACAGCACCTCACTATTGAATCAGTACTAATTTATAAAAATATTTTGTCATTATTTAAAAAGGTTGTGACTGTTCCCTAAAAAATATAAATTACAGATATAGTAGAATTAATACTTGATTACAGCAAGATTGTTTACAGGATCATTATGTGAAGTTTAACTGTAGCTCTGTGTAAACAACAAATAGAAATGAATTATAAACTACTTTTTCAAATAACATTCTATATCAAATACATAGCAAGAAATGTAACAAAATTGTGCAAGATTGCCACACTTAAAAATATTAAATCTTTTCTGAGAGAAATTAAAGAAGTTCTGTGTAAATGAAGGTGTATGCAATGTTCATAATGGGAAAACTAAATATTTTAAACATGTCAATCAGCATCAAGTTAACCTATCAGTTCAGCAGAATTCCAGTAAAAATTAAAAAAAAATAACTCTTTTCTGAGGAAATTGCAAGTTTATTATAAAATCTATGTAGGAATACAAAAGTTAAAGAGTAGTCAATAAAATATCAAAGGACACCAAAGCTGGAAAATATGTACTATGAATTATTAGGACTAATTAAAAGTCATAGTGATTAGTCAAGTGTGCTATTAGTCTAAAGATAAGACTGACATTGCAGAGTAAGATAGAGTTAGAAAAGATCCAAGCATGAATTTCACCAAAATATCACCAGATACATGATGAAGTTGATGCTATCATATGGGAGGGGCAAGGGTGAGCTTTCAAGAAAATGGTCCTAGGTCAACTGAATAGCAGTTTTAAATTATTTTGACTCCTACCTCACACCATACAAAAAAAAATGAATTCCAAGTGGATTTAAAATTTAAGTGAGGGTTAAAATATTATTGCTTTAGAAGGAAAAATTAGAATATCTTTATGATTTTTTGAATTGACAAAAAATAACTTAAAAGGACACTAAAAGCTCTAACTATAAGAAAAGAATTGGTAAATTAGACTTTATTCCTCTTTTCATCAAATAATACCATGAAGTCAACATATAACAGCCTGCATATTTGAAAGAAAATATAGATACATATATCTGACAAATTAATAATGAAATAATTCTGGAATACCCAATTAAAGTTGAAAATAAAAAAGAAAAAGGAGATAGCAAGTTCTATTTCTCTTTTTGCCTAGAGACTTGCCTCCATGGTCGACTAATCAGAGAGATGCAGTTTCACTTTATTGTATTGGACTTTTTAGAGTAGATGAGTTCGCCAGGCTTTTTCCTGCATTGGTCTCTGACTGGCACCTGTGGTACTGCAGTCTCCCCATGATTATACATGCCTAGGCAATGTGTGAGTGGGTACACCTGAAACTGGGAAGAGGCGATAAAGGGACAGTATCACCCCAGGATGAGAGAGCACAGGGGAGGGGAGAAGGGAGAAAAACAAAGAGAGAATATGAAGAAAACACCAGAGAGAGAAAAAGGCCAAATAAAGAGCATGCAGATTCCTGGGGACTCCCATGTTTCCCAGATGCCACCCTGGCTGTTGTCCTGCCCAGGGCTATCTGATGTGCCATGGTTCCTGGTTCCCTGAGAAAACATTAAAGCATATAAAATATGCTGAGGGCTCTGGAACTCTCACTGTCCATCTGCTAGAACCAGTAAGGGGCCTATTTAGATTGGAATGCCTTCACTATAGCTGGTGTTACAAACAGGATGGTTTTACTACACTCCATTTGTGATATTAAGTGAGATATACTTCCTAGTGAAAAAAATTTCTTTAAAAATTGGCATACATAATTTTTTTCAAACTGTAAACTTCTCTTAGTACTCCCCAACATAACCAAAAAATTCAACTTAAAAATGCTGATATATTTATTTTCAGCATGTTTACTCTCTTCAATTATTTATTCTTTCTGGAAGCATTTGAATGTCCCTGATATTCCTCATTAATATTTTTTCTGGATGTGTTACTGCCCATCCCAGCTTCAATCCTTGTTCTCTTCAAAGGATCTGAGAGAGCTCTTGGGTCTTATTTTTGGTTAAGAGTAGAGAAGATTAGAATTTGATTTCTTAAATTTGTTTTCATCTTCTCCTGAGATCTGAATTAGCAGCTTTTCTTTGTAAATTTGAAATGGCTTCAAATGGGATTTTGTTTGCAAATGTTGAACCAGAATCTTAGTTTTTAAGACAAATCAGTCAACCACTGACTTCCTTAAAGTAGTTGCAGTCACAATATTACAAGTACAAGTGCTTTTCTGAGTTAAGAACACTTCAAACTTTTAGGCAGGAAATGTCTGACTGTATGTTTCCTAAAAGCAAGCTGCATTTGACTGTGGATTATGGACAAAGTTGGGATTCAGGTGACAGACTAGCATTCAGTTAACACTTTGCCTTTGATTTTCCTAGGACCTGGGCAGAAGTTCCCTTCCTTGTCTTTTCCTCTTGATAAAGTTAGGTACTCAAATGTTCTCATCTGCAAAATCTTATTTGACCTGTTTCTTAAGTATCACCTGGCTTTGGCTCTTCTTAGAACACAGAGCCCTTATCATATTATATTCCAATACAGGAATTGTGTATTTACTGTAACTAAACATGCTCTTTTTTTTGCAGTGTGTTCTTTTGTTGACTGGTTTATCTTTAGGTTTCTGAAGAGGAGTATGTTTGTGTGTGTACACACATGTGCACAAGTACATATTTGTTTTCATTAAACATTGACACTCATTATTTATTTCAATGTGTCTGCATTGAAGAGTAAAGTTTTGGTGCTTGCCCTTAGGGAGCTCAGAGTTGAAAGGAGGTGTGGCCTTGTGTCAACTGCTTTACTTGAATGGTGATGAACTGGGAATCTGAACCATAAAACAGTAAACATCACCACATATTTGGCTTTTATTTGGAATGATTCCATTGGGCTTAATTCCCAGTAGTCAGATGATTAGGTCAAAGGCTTGGAACATTTCTATACATGTTCTGATACATGTTGCCATTTAATTGTATACAAGTTGTGCACATTTACTAAACTCTCAGTTATGACAAGCTTGATAATGGTTTCTTAATTTATAGAAAACAATGTCCATTGTTTCAATATTAGCATCAAAACTTTAAAATATTTTGATGACTTTTTCTTAGCAATGTATTCTGCATTTCTACCTTTGAACAAAACTTAGACTTTGAACAGAACTCATTGTTGATGTCTGAAATGTCTGAAAGTTGTTGATATGAAAACCAATTATTGCATTTTCCTGTAATGTAGTGAGGACCTCAGAATAAGAATTTGATAAGTAACTTGATTTCCTCTTATCCTTTTTGTAGCTGTAAAATGGAAATATTAAATATAGCAATATCTGTTGATGTTTTATGACAATGAAGTGATGGATTTAAATGTACTTCATTAATTTAGTGAGCCTATATTGATGATCCTATATATGTCACAGAAGTTAAAATGGAAAATATGAAACTTCTTTAGAGACATAGAGCACATGAAGGAGATGGGGTCACCCCAAAGGTGAGGAGCAGGTCCTAAGGACTGTGGACATGAGGGTTATAGGGAGAAGTAAAAGAGCGCCTGTGGAAGAGGTGAAGATCCCTCTGCCTGTGGTCTGGAATATTGTAGCCTAGACGTGGAAGAAGAGTTGGGACCTGTGAGAAGAGGCAGAAGTATGTGTCCCCGCACAAGACAGCCTTAATTTGTTAGTTGTCAGATAAAATCTCCAAGCAATGGGACATCGGAGAGGTGACACAGTTCTTTTTGAACCATAGTAGGTATTTAGTTTATGGAGACTTGGAAATTTGCAAAGGTAGAAAAGCAGGCTGCAGGCTGTGCTGGAAGACAGAGGCCCATGGACTCCCTTTGTTTGATATTTTTAACTATCAAGTGGGTTAAATTCCTTCAAGAGTACTGTGAAGTCATTCTGGCTGTAGAGCTAGGGACATGTTACTTTAAAGCAGAATCATGAACTTTTTGTCCAGTTTCTTTTGTCATCTTCAGTCTTTTCAGCTGCAAGGAAGGTGGTCTCCTGTGGGTACCCATGTGCTTATCGTCAAGATGAACTGTTATCTAGGCCCACTTCTGGGAGGACATTCAACAATGCTTTTGTCACCCCTGCTCTTCTGGCCTCCCAGGGACTCCTCTTTGTGCTACTTAAAAGTAGCCCACATCATCACATTTTCTTTTAAGGAACCCCTAAAGTTGTACCACAAGCATGATGACTATGCTAGCTTCAGTGGGGAGATTAAAGTTGCAGAAGAGGTTGTTTCCAGCTGTATTTCACAGGCAAGGCTCTTTGTTTTCTAGATTATCTATTCATATTCCTTCACCATTATTCATCTGCCAAAAGCCACTTGGTCTTTAATGCAGTTGTCTAAAATATCTCCAGCCTGTGTCCTCAGCAAAAGGGAAATCAATTGTCACAACAGACAATAAAGCTCTTCATCCCAAGGCAGACAGATATCTTCATCACATTCAGAGTATGATCAATGGCACCATTAGCAGAGGTAACTTGAATTGCATCCAAAGCACTTAAATCAGATGCTTTCTGGTAGAAATGAGCTGTCAGTTGTAGAGAGTGTGAAGAAAAATAGCCTTGTGGACGCATGTCCAGTCTGTCTGCACCTCCAGGAGTATGGGCCAAGGAATACAGGTAGTGAAGATTTTCAGAGGATGCTTCCAGGGAATCCAAAGTACTGGTTGGAAAGTATTGGTCAGAAAATGCAATTGACTCTTACAACAACATTGAAACCCCAAGCCTTTATTTATCTTTTAGGAAAATCCAAACTCCAAGTGTGAGAGGTTTCATTTATACCAGGAGGTATAAACTATAAACCACCATTTAGGAAAATTGCACCTCATCTTCTCTAAAACAAATGGTTTTTTAAGAGCAGCTACAGTTTGGTAGTCCTGATAGCCGTGAAATGAATTTATCTCTAATCACATATATCAGGAATGTCTATTGAAAATACATCAGCCATCATTGAGCAGTGCATTATTATATGGAAGAATATTGTCAACTTTTAATTAAAGAACTGAAAAATTTTAATAGGACTTGTCAGCCTCTGAAAATATTGTCTACATTTTATCCTGTTATGACTTGACTCTTATGAGTCTGGGTTAAACAGTTGTTTTAACTCTGACTACTTAGACTGAGACAGGGTCTGTTCAGAGGTACATTTGGATAGTACCCCAGGGACAGTGAAAAATGCTAGCGCTTCTACAGCCAGGCTAGTTATGAAAGTAGACCTGAATGCTGGTGGAGTGAGGGGTGGGGGAGATGGATCACGACACCAGGAAGAGTCCTCTTACCTTTGGAGCTTTCTTCAGAAATGTTTGAATGTGGGGAGCTAAATCCAAAGATACAGTCTCTCCAGATTGGACCACACCTTCAATGTTAAACATCTAATCTTTGAGTACATAAATGTATAAGTGTCTCGAGTATCACTACCCAGCAGTACATTTTGGGTGCACAGAAAGAGTAATACTTTTTCTCTATTTAATTCACATGTCTTTTTGTTTGTTTACCTCCTCCTTTTTAGTTATATTGTTAAGTCATTCTCTAAATTAACAAGACAAAAACTTAAAATATTTGTCCATTATTCTTTGAGGATCTAGACAGAAGACCCTCTGTCACATCCTCTGAAGTGTAACAGTCAGGCAGGGATCTGAGCATGCCCTAGAGAAGCTCGTGGTAGCAACAGGGTTCTGGTGACTCACCCACTGTAGCATCCCCAGTGACCTGACCTGCCACATCTAAGCTTCACTTTCCTCATCAAAGTAAACGATAGATAGAATGAGAGAGAATGTGTATGAATCTCCCCTTTAAAATTAAAATAAATATATGTATATTTTTAAAGAAGGAAATATTTCAGAAAATAAAAGATTAATAAGATTATTATTTTTAAAAGTGTCACGTTTCCTCCCAAAACTCCAATTCTGTTTTTGTTCATTGTTTAGATCTTTGAAGCCCTGGGAAAGAAAGACAAAATGTACAACTTCCCAGCTTTTCCCCAGTGTTCCTGTCAGTATCTCTATCACACCTGGGTTTTCAGCCATCTTGAACCCACACAGAGCTACAGACATACCCCGTCACCTGCTTTCCTCAGTTTCTCATTCTTTCTGGAATGCATTAAACACTTCTGGTGCCAATAAATCTCAGTCTGTTTTGAAGGCCAGTCCCTGTGACAGCCTCCTGCCTTACAGGTGCATCTCACCCACTACCCATAGGAAGTGCTGTGGCAACATGCCATGGCTTTCAACACCCTAAAAAGTGAAATCTTACCCATGTTTCCTTCTCATAAGGTAGTGGACAATCCCAAGACTGGCAGGGGGTGGGGAGGAGACAGAACTTGCTCATTTTCACACTATTCTCCCTTGTCATGCCCACACATGAAGACAGTTTAGTAGACTAAAATAAAAAACTCTATTGTCTTCTTATATAATTCCAAGGACAGACTATTGTAAGTAAAGTGAGGCAAAAGAGACCAAACTTTCTGTCCTTCCTATGAGAGTGACCCTGGAAGGGGATCTTGTCCTTTTATCTCTAAGTACCTCCTGACCCTCTATCCTTAAATTATCAGGAATCTGGCCCATTTTCAGTTCCAAAAACCTCTCAACATTTCACATCCAGCTACTTCAAACCCAAGGCTCCATGAAACAATGATCACCAAAACAGTCTGGCATTCATTATCTAAAATTAAGCATGAGGATAATGAAAATGCTCAGACTGTTCCCTAGAGGTCCCATGAGTAATGAAAAGCCTGAAGCTTATTCATTAAGATTTTATAAACAGAGAGAGAATAAAAGGATATTTGTTTTAAAGAAATCTAGTTCAATCCAGTCTCTTCTTACATTAGAGAAATTTTGTAGAGAATGTAAACTTACTTTTAAAAAACAGTTAAAATGAAATTCAATGCCTGTAAATGGGTCTTTTGCCTTCTGAAGTGTTTTCCTATAAACATTTATTCACAAATTCAAATCAAACTGAAGAGTTTGATCTTTGTTCTGTGTTCTGAAGGAATGTAAGTTTAAGTGCATATAGTGCATATATGTGAATGCAGAGTAAAGTTCACCTCACTGAAATTAGTTCTTATTAAACTTTACAATACTTTTGCAATTCTTAACTAAAATGTAAAACTCAATCATTAGAAATTACCATAAAGATGAAACTAATAATAATATCCCAAAGAAGTAGCACAAATATAGTGGTGAGTCTGGTTGCACAGGTATTCTTGTGATGAGACAGATGGACTCTAGACTTACCAAGTGGGAGTAGTGATTTTTAGTTTTGAAATTAGTTATTTCTCTATCAATGTGATCAAAAAGCAAATGGAATGAAAATAAGAGGAAAGTAAATATTTACAAACATTTAGTGTTATTTTCTGCTTCTCAAGGGTATTGATAATGAATGTATAATTTACATAAACTGTCTCATCATTCATGGTGTTTACAGTGAATTCAAGGAATAGGTACAAAGGGAATAGAAAACACAAACATGCTTTAGATTCTTTGGCTTCTAGTTCAAGTTAGCTATTTTAAGAAGATTGTTTAGAGACAGTGATTTCTCATGTGTGGCAATAAAAAATATGTATTTGCCTTTTACTTTCTGAACCATAATTCTGATTAAGTTAAGTGAACTTCACTTATTTTCAATTGCAAGTTTTTGTACTTGTACTTGTAAAACAGCTCTTAATGTGTTGGCTCCCAAAGTAAAAGTAAAAGGTAGTGAAGGCAATAAAAATTACATCAGTTTTATATGTTTCTCATGTCTCTAGTAGAAAATCCTTTTAGTTGTTTTAAAAAACAAAGTTTCATTTTATAATTCAATTTCTTAAATTGTAATGAGGCCTTGGGAAATTAATTAAAGGTACAAGTGAAATTATCTTGACTCTTACTATGAATAAATATTTGGCATAACAGCATCATTATCAAAGCATGATCTTTCTAACTTGAGAAATAAAAAGCTATTGAAGTTGATTGTGGTACACATATTATTCATAAGTGTGTCCAAACAAGCTGTAATTTCCTAGAAATAAATTTGGAAACTGTAATTGTCAAAATTTAAAATTATTCTTATAAACTCATTTTTTTTGTGGAGAAAAAATTTCCTCTGCTAGGTAGCACTAGATTTTTTGATAGCTGGCTTTAGAAATTATTGAATCTTGGAAGAATTACATTGAAGTCAACCTAAGTGCCTGTAATGATTTTGACATACTCTTTGTAAATGAATTCTCTGTTTGACTGTGTTTCTTTCAAAATAGTTTCTAAATCTTTTATTAATATATTCAATGAGTAGAAAAGAGCCTCTAGCTTTTGAAATTTTTGAAAGTTGTCATTGTTGAAATAAAACCTGCAAACTAGTCAACACTGAGTAGTCTCCAAAGAATGGCAAACTACACGAAGAAGCTTCTTGGTGTTTAATGTTGAAATGGCATGTCTTGTTATTGTGTTTTGATATGTATCAGTATGTGGGAGGAATTTTTGATTGAATTTATATGCATAACTGACTCCATATTTTGTATGGATATAGCATAATGGCGAGAAAGCCTGTGATTTTTTCTAACATTTGATTTCAATACACTCAAAAATATCAGATGAATTATAAATTTTGTTTTAGAAAGTATCTATTATGGCAAGTACTATGCAGTGCCATATAGGAAGAACCTATGAAAATATTTGACATAGTAATGAAAACAATAGAGAGAAACAAGAATGTCTTCCATTTGGTAGATTTTCTCTGAGCTACCAGGTACTCATCTTCTGTAGAGAGGATATTTGTTAATTAAAAATATTTTTTTCATTGAAAAACCAACATGCATCAACCGTTCTAAATTCATAAGTCATAAAATGTTACTTGGAAGAAAACTTAAGGAAATTACGTGGACTTATTGCAGATAATAAGTCTTTTGAAAAGCATTCTTTCAAAAATGGGATTATATAGTTAAGAATTTGAACCATTTATGTACTATACCAAAGCAATTGTTCCTAGTGAAGATTAGGAAAAAGTTACCCTCTCTTAAGATTCATGACTGGGTCTGAAAAGCAAACTGACAAAGACCATATAACATGAGAAAAACATACACATTACATGAAATTTTTGCATGTGCTATATTATGGGATGTGGGGATGTGTGGGTACGGATGTGTACATGTGTTTGTGCATGTGTGCTTTAGTGATTTAGATAACTGTTCAATCTGGTATCTATAGTGGAGGATAATCTTGGCAAACGAGCTGTTTCTGGGCAGATAGTGTCCAAAGTGAGTTAAGTTCTGCTGAGTTGTTGGTGTCCAAGTAGTATTTGTTAGTGTTTGTTTAATATATATTTTCCTTCAAGGTTACATTAATTTACATTTATCATATCTAAGTTATATTGTTTTTAGTTAGTTTTAGTGTTTTTGTATTTTTTTAAATTTTAAACTATAATATAAAGCTCTTATTTCACTGTCGTTTATTTCTCAGCCCCTCATCCATTTCTGTCCCAAGCACCCACTGATTTGCTTTCTGCTACAATGGATTTTTAAACATTCCTCTCTGGGATTTTATATGGAACCCCTAACAAGTCATTGTGTCTGGTTTCTTCCACTTACTGTGTTCTTGAGATTCCTCCTGATTGTTGATTCACTTGCCAATCCTTTGACTGGTAGTGTCTCTTGTGTGGGTGTAGGCACAACTGGAAGATAGTGTAGAAGATACTGTGGAGATATTCAGATCTAAACCATTGCAATACAGTTCTGTGTAACATAATAAAGTGTGTCACAGGATTTTTTTTCTTTGGCTTCTCAGTGCATACATAAGTTATGCTTGCATTAATGTCTACAGTAGCCTTGTCTAAGAAAATAAAGTACCTGCCTTTATGTGACACAGAAGCAAGTTCATGCTGCTGGAAAAGCAGCACTTCTCAACTTGCTTGATGCAGGATTATCAATCCTTCAATTTGTAAAAATGCCATATCTATGAAGCACAATAAAATGAAAGCACAATAAAATGATAATACAATGTTATTGCATTCTGTTTTAAGAACTATACCAGATTTTTTTTTTTTGCATTGCATTGTATGAACATAACACACATTTTCCATTTGCTATTTGATGGACATTTGAATTCTTTACAGTTTATTGTTAGTACGAATGATACTACCATGAATATTCATGTTTAAGCCTTTGTGCAGAAATAGGTTTTTATTTATATTGGGAAGATGCTGAAGATTGGAAGTGCTGGGAGCTAGTAAATGTGTTTAACTTTGCCAGAAACTGCCAACCAGTTTTCCTAAGTGATTGTTCTGTTTTGCATTTCCTTTATTAATGCATGAGTGCTTTTGTTTGTTTCATAACTGCATGATATCAGGCTCTTTAGTTGGAAGGACACAATACAGTGGCTTCAGGATAGATGGAAAGCAGATAGATATTTGCTACTTATAAGTCCTCAAAGGCCATGCAGGACTATAAAGGATCACATCCAGGGATGGTGTGACAATAAACTGGAACCATAGATTTTACCTTATGTATGCCAAGTATGCAAATGACCTACAGATAGAGTTATTCTGGGGACTGGGTCATTTGATTAATTCCACTATTTGGAAAGAATGGGTGTCCCTGCCCCATTCTTAGGGAAGTGGTTGGAGTTGATACTTAGCAAATTGCCTTCAAAGAGAAATTGGAAATTTGTCATAAAAAATGTATGGTGTTGAAACAAAAACAGAGACAAAGAATAAAGCAGTTAAATAGATACCCAGAAATGAAACCACATAGATGTGATCAACTAATCTGCAATGAAGAAACAAAGACTATACACTGGAACAAAGAAAGCCTCTTAAATAAATGATGTTGGGAAATCTAGAAGGCAGAATGCTAGCATGCAAGCTCATGCAACATGAGATAGACTGCTATCTCAAACCATATATGAAAATCAACTTAACGTGGATAAAAGATTTGAATGTGAAACATGACACCATAGATATATAGAAGAAAATACAGTCAAAGCACTCGATTACATACATCTCAGAAATTCTTCTCCAGAAGCAAGGATGATTAAAAAAAAAAAAAAAAAGTGGGACTACATTAAACTAAAAAGCTTCTGTATAGCAAAAGAGACAATAATCAAATGAAGAGACACACTCTGAATGGAAGAAAATATTTGTACACTGTTTAACAGATAAAGGACTAATATCAAATATCTGCAAAGAGTTCATACAAACCAACAAAAACAAAGCAAAAATCCCAGTCAAAAAATGGGCAGAACTCAAGAAACACTTCTCCAAAGAGGAAATGCAAATGACTAGCTGGTAGATGAAAAATCACTCTACTTAATTTATAATCAGTGAGATGCAAATCAAAACCACAATGAGATATGACCTCACATGGTGAGAATGGCCCATATTAAAACAGTCCATATTTAAAAATGGCAAAAACAAATTCTGGAAAGTGGAAAAGAAGGAACCATCTTACACTGCTGTTGGATCCAACCACGATGTAGTGCTGTAGGAGCTTCCTAAAATCACTATAGGTGAATTTATCATATTGACGTAGTGATTCCACTACTAGGAATCTACTCAGAGGACACAAAAACATTAATTTGAAATGAAACCTGTATTTCTGTGGTTATTGTAACACTATATGCAATAACTAGATATGAAAAACCTAAATGCCCCCAAACAGGTGAATGAATCAAAAAGTTGTATATGTACATAATGGAATATTACTCAATAATCAGAAAAGACAAACTCTTTCCATTTGCAGTGACAAGGATGGCGCTGGAAGGGATTATGCTAGTTGAAATTAGTCAGAAGAAAAAGATAAATATCTGATGGTCTCACTTATATGTAAACTTCAGTGGAACCAAAAAAAAGGTCGAGAAAAAGATAAAACTAACAAGTTCAACACAGAACTGAAACATTCAGCAAAGGAGGGATAGAGAGGGAAGTCAAAATTGGAGGGTAAACATAAGGGAATAAATATAGTGATGGTTCACAGGTGATGGGAGGAGAACTATGGGGGCTACAACAATGCAAAAAAATTTAAAAATAAAAGAAAATAAAAGAAAAATTGGGAATCTTCAGTCATGACTTTAAAACTGGATCAGCTGGACACTAGCAAAATAATCACATAGTTAAGCCATATTAGTTGGATTACAATTGTGGTTTGAGTAGAACAAGCATTTTTTGCATGTTTGATTTTATGTAGTTTTCAATACCTTTGAGGTTTTAGTTTGATAATTTTTATGCTCATACAAGTAGAGGGAATTGTTACTCATTTTAGAACTTTAATATGGATCTTTTTATTTTCTGAATAGTGTTGTGCTGTCCAAATATACTCTGATTTGTGAATCTATTCTCCTGATGAACATTTGAATTCCTTACACTTTGGGCTGTCAAGAATAGAGTGCCATGAATATTTCTGTAGTTTTTTTTTTATGAACACACATTTCTATGGCTCTCAGGAGAGTAACAGGCCTACATTAGGACTAAAATTGTCACAACATTAAGAATGTGACAACTTTCAAAGGGCTTACAGCATATTACTTTCCTACCAATCATTTGTTATGAGTCCTATTCCTTCAATCTCCTCACCAGCACTTGGTAATTTCAATCTTTCTAGTGGGTGTGCTCTGGCATCTCTTGTGCATCTGTGCCATGCCACCAAATATTTGAATTGAATTCAGATGATTCCAGGATGTGATTTGATTTTTCCTTCAGCAGGGCTTGGAATGTGAGCCAATTTGACGAGGTTTTTTTGTTTGTTTGTTTTTGTTTCCTTGGAGTTTTATAATGTGATAGATAATTTTAAAATATTGTAGAGTCTCTCACCATGTACAACTTGCTTTTTGACCTTTGAGTCTCTGGATTTCAATGTGCAGAGGAAAGATTTCCTATCCCTCTGGGGTCTTATAAAGCAAATTAACATCAGTTAGATTAATAGGTGAAAAGTATCAAACATAATGATATACATATGAAAACCTATGTAACTTTTAAGTCCTAAAGTTAATAGACAAAGATTTATATCTTGAACTAAAGGAGGGCTTGGGGCCTTGAGCAACAAAGACAGAAGAGGCAGACTTATGACTAGAAGGGGATGACTTCATTTGGCCAAACCTTGCCTCTAAATGCTTGCAAGCCTGAAGACAGGTTTCGCTGATAAAAAAAAAAAAATGTTATTTTTGCACATGTCCCCTAGATCCCTAAATCTATATAATCTGTATTCTTTCATGTAGTTTGAAAGATGAACTTGAGATAAATGGAAAACCATTTATCTATCTACTCCCCTCTGGCACACTAGAGGGTGGGCGATAGCATGTCTCTCACCTGTAACCCAGCTCCTAACCTCTTTGGAATGTCCCAAGAGACATATGACCTATTAGTAATGGCTGTTGCCCCCACAGATAAATTCTCCTGTTACCATTTGTACCCCTGCTGTATATCACATACAGTTGGGAATCAGGCTGCTAGTTCCTCATTAACTTATTTTGACTATTTCTCTGCCAGGATACATAAGGGACTTCATGACTTCATTAAAGTTGGACCTGGACATGCTTCCCACGATCCCTGTTCTGTGGTCTGGCCTCACAGATTGCTGTCTCTTCCGACTCATTTCTTCTTCTTTCTCATAGGCCACTCCTAACACTTTCGTTATTTGATAACGCTTCCTCCTGAGGCCACAGGGCCTTGATTATCCTTAGCTCTATTTGCCACAGTGACACCTCTTCTACACTCTAATCTCACATATATATATTATATATTATAATTATGTATATAATATAATATATAATATATATTAAATGTTCTGGATACTTTTGGAAAGTTTATCTGAACAATTTTAAGAATAATGATCCTGTAAAATCTTCTCCTTACTCTCAGTTGTCTTTCTGATTTTCTTCCTTTTGGCTGTTTCTTTCCACTGCACACTGTGCTGAGTTCAGATCTCAGCAAAGGAGGGTCTCTTGCTTTCCTACCCTATCCCAAGCTTCCCCTGCTCATTGGAGAGTCAGTGTGATAGAGCAGGTGTTGGGATAAAGACAGGCTGTGTGACAAATATTCTATTGGCAGCTGAACCACCAGGACAGTCCATTCAAAGCCATTAAAGTTGGTGCTCATTTGACCGTCTTATCCTCACGAGGCACCCTGCACCAACAGCGGCATTTTTCCTCCTCTGGGCATGCTTCCCACTTTCTGGATTGCATCCATTTGGTCCTTCTGCAGCCTTAGCTCTCTGTGATTAGCACATTAAGCCAACAACAAACCCATCTGTGGTTTTATAGTTTCATTCCTTCTCCTTAAGCTGGAAATGATCTTTTCTTCAGACTTTTCAGATACTAATTGGAGGCAGTATCCTAGTGAGTCACTTGTATAGTAACAACTCTCTTTGGGGTTTTTCCTATTTCTCCTGCTGAATCCACATTTGGATCACTATTGCTACTTGTGATAAGTGTTCCAGCTCAGGGCAAGATTTATAGATTCTTCCCATGTCCTTTAGATACTGATTTTGTTCTCCTTTCAAAAGAAAATACAGTCAAAAGGCAAGTTTCTTTGCCTTGTTCAGTCCCTACCTGAACCTTATCCCTGCTTCATAGTTGTATGTGCTTTATATATACGTATATAAAGTGTATATATACACATATATAAATTTTTTTAATGAGTGGGAAACCTGAAACAGAAGAAAAGTCTCTTCTTTATGATTTGCTCCTTCATGGGGTACAGGATGCCCCTTAGCTAACATTCTTTCACATGCAGAATTTGATGAAGGCAGTTTCAAAACTTGTGAGTTCTCTTTGTATTATTGTTGTTATTTCTGTCCTTTTGATCAAATAAGTTTTTCTGGATTAGTGTTTAATGAAAATGTTTCTTTTACTGTTTCTATTTAGTTCTTTTCACCTTCTAGAAAGTTTATTAAGACCAATGCCACTAGAATTTGTTGTTTTAGACTACCCGATGCACTGGAATAGACTTGCCTGTTTCTCCCAGGGAATAATCTCTCTTCTTTTGTTTTGAAGTTACTCCTGGTCCTTGAGCAGAGGACTCATGTCCCAGCTGTTTACTGCTCTCTTTGTGTGTACAAACCTGTTCCCTAGATGTGATTTTGCTTTTTAATAATTATTATCT
Organism: Uropsilus gracilis; assembly: GCA_004024945.1. Taxonomy (NCBI): domain Eukaryota; kingdom Metazoa; phylum Chordata; class Mammalia; order Eulipotyphla; family Talpidae; genus Uropsilus; species Uropsilus gracilis. The sequence continues at coordinate 47,983 of PVHY01006342.1, forward strand.
ATTAACATTGCTGTAATTTATTTTAACATACATGTTCTTTTTGAAGTATTATCCTGTACTTTGGAATGTTGATTGTTTGTATTTTTAGAAAAATTTTGGTTATAGTAATAAAAAGGAATGTCCATGTATTTCATATTCTAGGAAATAGGGATGATATGATAAATGTTGTATTTCCATGACATAATTATTTAACCTGGGGAAAATAATGATGAGGTTTCTAGAGAGAAATAGCATAATAAGGGAATGCTTAATGTGAAGGGGACTAGATTTATTCTGCTTAGCTTCAGATGGCCCCAACAGGAATAAAAAATAAGTGACATGTTCAGGTACAGTGAAAAGAGGCACTCCCAGTGCTACAGGCTACTTCCTACTAAAATTAACACTAGTTTTCTTGGTGGGAAAAGATTGGTGACTAATCCCACATGACAGTGGGGAGAAATCCTGACAGCAATGTATCTACCAACAAGATGACAAACTATCCATTAAAAAAATCTGAATGTAATGAGAGATTTTTATTCAAAGTGTTATAATAATAGGGAAATCTCTGTGACTGTAAGACCTGTAACCTTATCCAGTTAAGTCAAGTTTCTGTTTATACAGAAAGTAAATGAAGCTAGCAGAAACTGGGTCTGTGGACTTGGAACCACAGGCAGGAAAGACTAGATGAGAGAAATTCTACCTGAGGCAGTTTATTGTGGAAAGACAGGAGAGCATTTGATGCTCATGATGAGTATGAGTCTAAAATTCAAGGCCAAGGAAGAGGATAACACCTTTTGTTTTGGTTGATCAGTAGGAATTAAAAAAAAATAGTTCAGCCAATCATTTGTGAAGCAAAAACAGGACAATTTGAGGACCTATATATTCCTTGCCATGAGAAAACCAGGGGCCATCCATGTGTATCATCTAGGTCATACAGAGAAAAGCAATTCCTTTCAGTCTGTCATTCTCTAGAATACAAAAGGGTGGAGGGTTACCTTAACCTTCACACTAAATGTCAAGATTATCTCCAGTTTCATTAACTTGACATTAATCTGTGCCTAGTTGCCATTTTACTTTCCTTAGTCACTGATATGAGGTGCCTACCAGGAATCCTTGCTGGATCTGCAGCTAAAATTGTGGATCACAAATTGACCGATCCAAATATCACATTCAAAAAGTGTTCTATAGACAATGACATTTTCAGAACTGAAACTGTAGATCATGAATATTGTATTGGGAGTGTGCAAAACCTAAGAAATACGGTGAGTCAGAACTTGGGATAAACAAGTACTGTCAAGGTCAGGTTAGGATGATTTTCTGAGGCACTGAATTTGAACACAAAAAAGAGGCATTATAAGCAAGAAGTTCAGTCTGAGCAATGAGATTAATGGGATTGATATTTGTGGATACTCAGAAGATACTCCAGAGAATGTGGAAAAAGTAATGTGGTGGTGATGGAAATAGAAGCTCGGTTTTCAATGAGTTAAGTTTAATAAACCTATAATATATCTTGTAAGAAAAAAATTGCACATCATACATCTGACAAGGGACTAATGCTCAAGATCTAATAAAATTCAATAAAAAATGAACATAAGAACTTACTGGTCACTTGACCAAAGAAGAGATACAGATGTCCAATAAGAATATGAAAGCATGTTCAATAACATTTATCAGAGAAATGCAAATCAAAGCAATAGTGAGATACCACCTCACTCCCATAATTACAGTCCATATTAAAAACAAAAAAACCCAAAATATTGGCAAAGTTGTGAAGAAAAATAAACACTCAAACACTGTTGGTAAGTATGTAGACTGTTACAGACCCTGGGGAAAACAGCATGGGGGTTCCTCAGATATTAAAAATGAATATGCTATATGATCTAGCAAGTACATTCCTAGACATTTACCTGATAAAAAAAGTCAATAACTTAAAGGTGTATATGCTCTCTTCTGTTCACTGCAGCACTAAGTTGTGGAAACAGCCTAAAATTCCCAATGACAGAACAGTGAATTAAGAAATACGGTAAATAGGTAGGATGAACTGCTACTCAACTGTTTAAATAAGGTGAACTCTTCTCATTTGTGACAACATGGATGAATGTTGAAGGGATATGCTGTCAATTAACTGAGAATGAGAAAAAACTGAATGATTACTCATATGTGGAATATAGAGAAACAAAATGAAGGGACTGGGAAAATTAAAATGACAAAACAAACCCTGGAAACACAGTGACAGAATTGAGAATACCAGCATGAGAAGGAAGAATTGGGGTGGGAAAGAAATGGGGAGTAGTCCAATGGTCTCAGATAGTGGACTGCAGGAGTGTTGATGGTGGGGTGGTATGGCAACATGAATCTGAGAAAATATGAACTTGCTCCCCGAAATATTACAGTTTTGTAAAACAATGTTATCTCAATAAAGGGGATGGGGGAAAGAAGAAAACACAAAAAAGTAAAACTTTGACATAATTCAAGTGACAAAATTCAAGTAGGGAGTTAGTCTGTAGAATGCATAGAGTTAAGTATTAGAGTTACCTGTTTGTCATCATATTCACACTACTAGGAAGTTATCATTGTGTCAGATGATAAACCTGAAAGCATTTTAAAGCTAAGTCATAGAGAGATGTTGTTCTAAAAGCCAGATTTTTATTCCTGGGACAAACAGGCTTAGTATAAATGTAGAGAAATTCCTTCACTAGATCTCTGGCTTGCTTTCAGCACTGATTTGAAACACATCCAAGGGAATATAAAGTTTTTATGAACCCAAGAGCATGGCATTAACTCTCAAATTTTCACCAACTATTAAAAATAACTTCAGTTCATTTAAAGAAGAGATAATACTAGATGGATAAGATCAACAGTGGTTTTAACTGGATTGCAGACTCATGGGCAGAATTTGGGAGTGAGATAGAATTGCTGTTTTCTAAAACAATTTTTTTTGGACCTGGAGCTGGGATTTTCTAATTCTCTGAATAACATTTTATAGAGCCTAAAATAACATTTTAGATGGCCCTTGGGACACTTAGGGTTGACTTGATATTGTTCATTGTCATGTCTCTCTGTCTTTCATTATGACAGCGGTTAATTCATTTCCAGGAACAACTCTGTAGGAATCCAATAGTTTGATAATGTAAAGAATTAATATGGGTAGAGAACTTTCATTACATATTTAGAACCTCATGTTAGAAACAGGATTTAAAGCACTAAGAGTAGTATCCCATACTTGTAAATAAATATTTATATACTTGTACATACTTTTTGTACTCATGCAACAAGTTGATGAACAAGATGATTATAAACAGATTTGTTCCTACTAAGTTTCAGTGTCGGTGTTGTATGTTGAAGTATAAATAATAGTACACAGGGTTAGTAACATGGTGGCAGATGGAGCTAAAGTTCATCAAATCCCTCCTACTGCTAACACAAAATATTTGAAAGGGAAAAATGTCTTAATTAGAGAAATTAAAAACTAGAGTAATATCATCTAATGCCACAGAAACTCTGGGAGTTTGGGACTGGATGGAGACCCCAATGTTTGGTATAATGATCCCAGGTAAGGACATAAATTTGACTTTAGATATATGTCAAAAGGCCTAGACTATGTACTTAAATGAAGTGGAATCACACTTTTATCACACCATGGTGGTGATAAAACCTGAGGAAATTTCCATAACATTCATATGCTTACAACTGTAGGACATGACAGATTCATGCAACAATGTGATTTACATACAAAGGGGTAAGAAAGATAAGGAAAGTGGGGAGAAAAGGAGTTACTAAGGCTACAAATGCCTGTCATCCTACCCCAGTTAGTGTCCCCAGTGTCCAGTAGTTCAAAAACTGTTCATACAACCAATGTTATCCTTTCAGTGAGAGCCTGGAGCTGGCAGTAGTCTAGTAAGTGGTGGGTCAGGCAGAGCCTAGCTAACAGAGGTGCCAGGCACAGGCCAGTGGCACCAATAGCAGGCAGTGTGCACACAGAGCTGGAGCAGGAGCAGCATCAGGCAACGAAAGGGTCAGCAGCTGTGCCAGAGGTCAGACAGCAGCAATCGATAGTTCAACATGATGACTCAAAGAATTGAAAGCAGAAACCAAAGATCTGAAAGATCTGAAGTGAGGATCTTCCCAGGAGATAGTGTATCAATGAGTCTTGGAGGTCTGAGTCTCCAAAGTGAAGGTCTGCATGCTTGACCTCCTGAGCTGCCCCTGCTCTCAGACTTCACTGCTGTGTTTTAAAGATGTGCTGGTTCCAAAATCAAAGTCCCATCACACATTAGGTATGTCCTAAATCCAAGGTTGGCTGTCTCATACCAGGCAGTTACAACTGGGTGAGCTCCCCTCTATCTCAGAACCAGATGCTTCAGGGCCTCACATTACACTGGGAATGGTGGGTGGTCAGAAAAAAAACAGGATTAGAAATTGTCCAGGAGCTATACCACTGGACTGACTTAAAGATGATAGGACTGATTCTCCTCTGAAGGTGCAAAGGGCAGATAGACTCCAGAACCCAAGGAACTCAGCTCCATGACAGAACTGAGGGAAGTGTCTAAGGCAAAAAAGAGTGGAAACAAAATGAAGCTATGTGGAACTGAAAAATGAGAAAAGAAAAAGTATTATGGTGCTATGGAGAAGTGGAAAATTACAGCATAGGGTAAGCTGGGAATTATTGAAGATGGCATGGTTGTAGAGTAGATAAAGTGCATTCACTGTGGCGCAGTATCAGCAAAGACATGTGGGGACTGTGGTCACCTTAGTGATGACCTAGTGCAGGGAGAGTTAGCCAAATCTGCAGAGTATCTCAGCACTGAGCTCATAAGTCCTTTGTGCCACTGGGAGTTCATAGTTCTCAAAATTAATGTGCAGAATTCTGGCAGAAGGAAGCTTCAACCATTCTGTAGAAATATTTTCACAAAAAAGAAAAAAGAGTACCAGAAAACTTTACACTGCACTGATATGAGATTTTTCAAATGTTTTTTAAATTTATTTTCTTACATTGTTTGTTCATTTCTGTACAGTAATTGGTATCTCCCCCCAATGTAGTCCTTGGTTCTCTCACCACCACAGTACCCATGACCCATCACCATATTCCCCATGCAGTTCCTCTCCTGATTTTACCCCTTCCATCCTGTCCCCTGCGGTCCATCTCAGATCTATGTTCAACTTGCAAAATTTTGATAATGAGATAATGATTAAAATAATAAATTTATAAGATTGAGCATTAAATAGAGCAATATTAAATTGGAAAAAAAATGAGACCTTGCTATAACTATAGTTGAAATTTTATAAAACTTACAAGAAGAATACAGTGAATAATTTCATGTCAAAAATATTGGACATGTGTGAGAGCTGAACCTGTGATTCAGTCAGTAATTGGTTCAGTCAGTAATCTGTCGAGGGAATAAACTGAATTAGGGATCTGCTCTCAACTCTTGGTCCAAACAGGTGAAATGGTGCTCTGTTAGAAGTCCCAAGCTGCAACTCACACTTCAGTTGCAACCTATTTCTGATCTTAGTAAATTTGATGCTGGTGTTTTTCCTGTTAGCGTCATGTACAGAATGTCCTTGGGGGCTGTGGACTTGAGCCACAGGAGTTTCAGAATAAATAGTATTGAAGATGTTGAGGTACAAGCAAACCACAGAAGGGGAAGAGCTTGGTGCAGTTTTGGAAAGTCTGAGCTTGTCACCATCAGTCCAGGTTTGTCAATCCCTTGCCTGCTCTGATATCAATTCTCTTTTCAGGGGGTAGTTCTTTATGCAGTGGGCTACAAGTAGAGAGAAGTCCAGATTCCCAACAGGTGTGGGATTTAAGTGTCTGATTTTCCTGGTGGGAACTTTTCTCAGGTTTTCCTACCCTTCGGTGGTCACTGTCTCACTTCCTTGTGGAGTCATACCCTTATTTCTCTTCCATAAGCAATTGCTTCCTCACTGATGCTGGGCCACTGTGTTTGTGGAGGAAGAGAGGACCCAGTGTGCTGCTAGTCTGTCAATTTAGATCACCTTATTTCTATTTCTTCAACTTAACTGGAACTTAATTTCTTATGTAAATGTGAGGGGAGAGCTTATCTTCCCAAAGCCTACACCTTTCCAAGATGTAAGTCATTACAATTTCTCTCTTCCAAGGAGACTGGTGAATTACTCTAATTGGGCCAGGCTTTCTCAAAGCAGAGACTTGTGATTAAAGCTTAAATAGAGTTGTGATAATTAACATTGGAAGAGATTTTTTTATGATTTGTAAAATATACAATTTTTTTCAGAGTCATTATGAAGCTTAAATGGACTAAATGCAGGCAGGAAATAGTGGATGTTTTGGGGTCTTGAAAAATAAAATGTAGTTATAATGATCACCCTAATTTTATGAGGATGTAGGCTAATCTCTCTCTTGTGGTTCATCTCATACATTGCTGGTGTCTACAGTAGACAGATAGCAGTAGAAAACCATATGCTATTTACAGGTCAGGATATCATGGCACTAACCCAGATTCTCTTTCCAGAACACTGGGAAAATTCCATCTGTAAATATCCAACCAATTGTCCCAGGAAATGAAAGGGGTGATATGCTAAGAAAGGAATTATTTAAACAAGAGATTGTGAATAAATCTTAGTATTAAGTACTTAAGAAAACATCATTCAAGAGTCTGGGATGAGAAACATCTCACATTCATATCACATTTTGCCTTTTATGGATGTGTGTTCCTGGCACACACTTCTCACTAACCTCTAACTGCCTCCGACCTCTAGTGAGGTTTGCAAGTCAGTGAGCAATATGGAGAGTGCCTTCAAGAAATTCATCCCTCTCTCCCCATATAACTATTACAAATTTAATACTTGGTTTAATTCACAGCATTTGAGTTAGCTTTTTTGGTCTGGAGATTTCTGACTTCTCTTCAAATCACTTCCTCTGAGCTGTGCTTGGCTTAAAATCAGCAAATTTTTAAACTTTATGGTTTAGGATTTCAAAGGTTTTTTTATATGTCATAAGGACTAATGGGAGAAGGGTTTTTTTTTATATATGTCATAAGGACTAATGGGAAAACTTTTCTTGGGTTGCAAAATAAGAAATATGCTCCTCCTAAGCAACACAAATCATTTGTATTATTAGCACTATGGGTCATATAACAGATTAAATTTCTTCCCCGTGGCTACCAGAAAATGTAAAACAAAATCCATATTACACCTGTATATGTATCATAAGTGTATGTCATTTTGGAAAGATTCAGGATCATAAATTTGCTGCTGTATTTCTTATTTTTCTCTTCTTTCTCAAATTGCCTCAATTTTAATTTGTATATCTCTCGGTAGTTGGTGTGAGCTTTATCTATTTGCAATGAACTCAGGTGCAGTTGCAGATAAAGATCCTTTCTCATGTACACTTCCAAAATGAGACCTTCAGAAACCTCCCCAAGGTAATTCCCCATGGTTGTATCACAAAGAAGTGTCTAGTTCTGTTGGTGTGTGCTCACCCCATGTCCAGACTTCTCATCATTGTTACACCAACTTTGTGAAATTCAAGGCAAGCTTGAAAGATTAATCTTAAAGGTATCAAAAGTCCTTAACTTGTACTGGGGACACCCATACTCTCACCTGGGGCAGGAAGCACATAATCAGTATCACTTGTTATAGATCTGTTTGCATTTAATACTAGTTTTTATAAAGCACATACAATTTCAGCATTTATTCTGAGAATGTCTAAATTTAATTAAGTTTGATCACATAAGGCAGTGTCAGAAATGTTTGCATGATCCATTGAGCAGCACAGAGCTCTGCCTATTTAAAATTTTCTCATTTAATATGAGTCACAATTCCTACTTAAAGTCCTCACATCTCTTTAATATATGTTTAACAAAATGTTTGAGAAGAACTGGGTCGTTTTGCTGAGGTCCTCAACCTATTCCAACAGCTGCCACATGTTTTCAAGTTTTAATGTCACACAAACCTAGTAATTGATACTTCAAAGACTGAGATTTTGAGTAATTAAGTGACAATTTGTCAATTAATTGTGTAACATTCTAATATCTTTTTAAAACTCTGTTTGGTATAGCTACAACTAACAGTGACTTGTTAACATGCAGACTGAGGAATGTGCTGGAAGCCCCAGTCATGCTTGCTCTAAATGGATTCTCCCTGGGGCCCCATAAAGACAAAGTATACTTTAGTGTAAAAGAACATTAATAGGTTAGGGTGCATAGAGCTAAAGGATATCATTTTCCAAGGAAACACACAAAGTTACTCATTCCATTGTGGGTAAATGTCCACCCAAACAGAGTTCATCTAAAGTGGGGCCGTTGAAGCCCAAAACATAAGTCTGAGGTACCTTTTGGCAGTGCACCACAACAAAGAGGCAAAAGGGACCAGGCAAATATAGGAAGAAAGGCACAAATTCAAAGTATAAATCAAGGTTAAAAACTGCCATTGTCAGCCTCCGCATGGGTCTCTTACCCATGTTTTTTCCAAGTTTCTCTGTATGTTCAGTTCCACATATCTCCTTCCATGTCCCCAAGTCCCTGGTACAAGTCCAAAGCCAAAAAACCAGCAATGCTCTCCTTCACATGTATCTCTGCAAGTGTCTCCTCCACATCATCTTCCAAGTCTCCTTTGTCTTGTCAGGTCCACTCTTCATTTTGTGGGGCAGGGAACATGGAACTTCCTCTTTTTATATATTTTGTAAGTTTCAGTTTTTTTCAGTGTGTATTATATATATATATATATATATACACTAAATATATAATCTACATATTTAAATTCTGAAAGACTTTGCCAGAATCCAAGAAAGATTTTTGTTAATTCTATAAACACTTAAAGATGGTTTGAGTAAGAAGTCATTGACAAAAAATTAAGTGTAAAAATGTAAATAAAGCATCAACCTTTGAATTTGCTTTAGCTAATGAAAACATCTTTACCAGTTTGGTTTTATAGATATAAATGCAATTCATGAGTTATCAGACTTTAGTTATTCTATTCAAATTAAAATTAATGGCTTGATGCCATATGGATTGTTTGAGAACGGCATCCCAGATATTGGCTGTACTCAGGATTATAACAAAGTACATGACAAATTCATTTTCTCTGCACTGCTATCATTTCATTATCTGCAAGTTATTTTTTAATATTGAGAAATGGATAACCTAGGAACTACTTTGTTCTCCTAGAGCAGTTTAATTTATCTTTCATTATTTGTCTTGATATCATTCTAGAGAGTTCAATATTTTTGTTTCTTTTGATTTGAAAAATAATGGAAAATATGTAAAGAAGGGAAAATTACTAATAACTTTCCAAGACATATGGTCAATATGAATAGTTTGATTACATACTTATAGTGGCAGTTAATAAATTTATAGCCCATCCTGTTACTTTTTGAATTAGTTGTTCTTGGTATATAAGAAAACTAATCTTTTTTTGGATCAGCAATTTAATAAGCTCTCTTTTAAAAAAATATATATAGAGAGATATATATTTCACATTATTGTAATCTCCAGGGGTCACCCACCACCTCCCCTCCGTGGCTGCTCCAACTGCCCCCCCTCCCTCAGTAATGTACTTATATTTGGTTGTCCATTTATTAGTGAATCCACTTGGTTTCTGTCTTTTTCTTTCTGACTTGTTTCTGCTAATATGACTTCTTCTAGGTATGTCCATGTTATCATTAATTCATCTTGTCATTTTTAATTGATGAGTAATATTCCATTGTGTATATATACCATCTTTTTCACCCAATTATCCATTTTGGGGCATTTTTGGGTTGTTTCTTTCCATGTTCTTGCAATTACAAATAGTGCTGCAATAAACATCCAGGCACAGGTGTCCTTTTGTACTCACATTGAGGTCTCCTTTGGGTAGATTCCCAAAAGAGTGATTGCTGGGTCAAATGGTAGTTCCATTTTCATTAGTTTGAGGGTCTTCCACACTGCTTTCCATAGTGGCTGGACTAGTTTACAGTCCCACCAGCTGTGTAAGAGTGTTCCTTTCTCTCCACAGCCACACCAGCACTTGCCATTGCCTGTTTTTTTGTTTGTTTGTTTGTTTTGATGTGGGTCATTCTTACTGGTGTAAGGTGGTATCTCATTGTGGTTTTGATTTGCATTTCCCTGATTGCTAGTGATGTTGAGCAATTTTTCATGTGCCTGTTGATCATTTGTATTTCCTCTATGGAGAAATGTCTTTTTTAGCTCTTCTCCCCATTTTTTGATTGGGTTTCTTGTTTTGTTTTTATTTGTTTGAGTTCCTTGTGAATCTTCATTATTAATCCCTTATTACTCTTGTGGAGGGAAACAATTTTTCCCATTTGCTTGGGCTTCTTTTTGTTTGTTGTCTCGTTTGCTGTACAGAAGCTTTTTAGATTGATGTAGTTGCATCTGTTTATATTTTCCTTCATTTTTTTGCCTTCTGTTGATGTTGCCAGAAAGAGGTTTCTGAATTGTAATTTCTGGAGGGTTTTGCCTAGGTTTTCTTCTATATATTTTATGGGTTCAGGTTTGACATCTAAGTCTTTTAGCCATTTTGAGTTGATTTTTGTACATGGTGTGAGGGAGTTGTCTTAGTTCATTTTTTTTTTTTTTGCATGTCTTGGTCCAGTTTTCCCAGAACCATGTGCTGAAGAAGCTATCTTTGTTTCAATGTAGGTTTTTCCACTCCTTTGTCAAAGATTGAAGTCTCTTATTCTGATAATTCTTTGGATTTTCTCCATTCCACATTTCATGTTCTGTGAATGAGACTTCCTCTTCAAATTCTTATCCACTTTATATCTAATATTTGTTATTGTACATATTAGAATTTCTAAGAAGGTGTTAGATACAAAATATGGTAAAATGGGTATTTTTTTCTTGAAGAAAATACTGACAATGTTTATCTTTAATGTATTTAAATTAAGGTGTTTTTTTCCACACTGCATCAGATTTTATAAGCCAAATGCCATGACTCAACTACACCCTTAATCTTTAAACTAGCAGATGAATTTAAAGCACTATGAAATATTGCCATATTTCAGAGGGCCATAGTAATGTTTGCTTAATGCTTAACAAGGTGTTTTGTTCCTTTTGAGGATGCTGACAACATTAGTGCCTGATGAACAACTATGAGCTACTTTGAACTGATAATACAAAAGAGATCTTGCAACTATTTTAGAAAGGTCATCAAAAATCTTTAAATGACTTCTCTAAACTCTCTGGTGCCTTCCCAAACCTGGGACTCAAGAAACTCTTCTCATGTACCTCACATCTTCACTTTCCTTTCTTTCCTGCATAATCTTTCTTTAATTGTCATTCCAGGAGATGACCTTTTTCTTGAGTGCTCACTTCCAATGTGGTGGCATTTGCTAATGAAACTTCCTTTGTAGAAATAATCTCCTTATTCAGAGTCTGTCTTCCAAGGAGCAAATAATGTGACGTGGTTAGCTTATTAACTGCAACTCTTAAGCATTTTTTAAAATTGACCATTTTTAATGATTTTTATTAGCATTATATAAATAATACATGTGGAATAGGTATAATACTTTAGACAAGTCAATATAGAATTCTTATTAATGATCTTTATTTGTCATTCACCAGTTAAACTCACACAAATTTTAAAACAGCCAATAACTATTTTCAAGTGCGAATATTGTTACAAACCACAACACACTCACACCTCAAGTTGAGAGTACTGTGGGTCCTAGTTTCATGGGTTTAATCTCCAAGGTGGGCTGATGGAAAACAGAATATTGGTGGCTGGGGTTATCTAAGCAGTGTATTAGCAGTGCTAAGGTCTTCTAATACAGGTTTCTGGACCTTTAATCTCTACAGGTGCTTCACCAGATCTCACATTTACCCCTGCCCCACCAAGAGGAAAAGAGATTATGGTTTTCAGTTTCACCCATGGTTAGAATTTCCAATCCAATCAATCTTGAATTGAACTAGTAAGGTCATTTTACATGAAATTATTTTCCTTTTTTTAAACCCATTATTTATATACTTCTAAAGTTTCAAATTATCAAAATTCTGTGAAGGATTAATTATTGCTAGAGATTACTAGCTCATTTGTTTCAACTTTTACCTCTTAAACAAATTTATTTTTAGGCTGACATTTCTGACTTCAGATAGTGATTTCTGACTTGGACTTACACACTCCATATTCAACCTCTTTCTTTTGCATTTAGTTTTGGAAACTTTATGAGACCAAGTCAGTTAATTTTGTTTGTTGGGTACCATAAATTAATTCTGATTAAAATTAATTCTGATAAAAAGTATTCATAACTTTTTATATTTTTTGATTTAAATAATATTAGAATGATCTGTCAGGTAAGCCACCATAGTACACCCACTGCCAAGTCACACACAGTCCGCCACCACAGTTTGTTGCATTCCCTTCCCACTTTATGATCATCCTTCTCCTGCCCCTCCCCACTCTGGATGCTTCAGTTGTATAGACAACTTTCAAGAGTTAGATTTTTTGCTGGACTTTAGGATCTTTATTTTGACTGTTCTATTTTCCACATACTAGAAACACTGTCTGGTATTTGTCTATCTCCTTAGGACTTATTTTACTTAGCTTATTATCCCTTCCATCTACATCCTAGTTGCCACATGTAACATGAGTTTATTTTTTTAATTGCTGAATAATATTCTCTTATGTATATTGCCACATCTTCTTCAATCACTCATCAGTTTTGGGACATTTAGGTTGTTTTCACAAATTGGCTATTGCAAATAGCACTACAATAAAAATGGGAGTACAGGTTTCACTTTGAATTAGTGCTTTTGAATTTGTCAGGTAAATGTCTAGGAGAAGAGTTTCTGGGTGATAGGACAGATTCATTTTTAGTGGTTTGAAAAAATTCCATTTTGCTTTCCATTAAAATGGGACAAAGTGGTATTTCCACCAGCAGGATATGCCAGTTCAGTTTTCTCCACATCCTCACCAGCTCTTTTTCCTTTTGATCTTTATGATATGATACCACTTTATGATACCACTGACATTCTGATACTGATTTGCATTTACCTAATACTGAGTGATGATATTTTTTGTTGTTGTTTATATGTCTTGTTTAGTTCTTTTTCCCATTTTTTGACTTAGTTATTTGATGTCTTTTTGTTAAGTTGAGTAAGGTCTTTGTAGTTCTTGGATATCTGTCCCTTGTTTGAGTATCAATGACAGGTATTTTCCTCCATTAAGTAGGGTGCCTTTTCATTTTACCTCTGGTGTCTTTTGCTATGTAGAATACTTTTTGATGAATTCCCAGTTGCTTATGTTCTCTTTTGTTCCCTTGCTGCTGAGTATGAATCCCTAAGGACATAATTGAAGGTTATGTCATGAATTGTTTAACCTATATTTTTCTATATTTTATGGTTTCAGGTCAGGTGAATGTCTACAAGAAGATATTTCATCTAAATGGTTTCAGATATTACATCTAAATATATTAACCATTTTAGTTTCAGATATTACATCTAAATATTTTACCCATTTTAATATATTTTTATTTATAGTGTGAGATAACCTAATTTTATTCTTTTGCATGAAGTTTTCAATTTTCCCAACATCATTGATTGAAAAAGCTATCTTATTGTATGTTATTGACCAATGTACATTCCAGTGTATGTTATAAATAACTGTTCATATAGATGTAGGTTTATCTTGGGGTTCTCAATTCTATTTCTTTAGTCTGTGTGTCTTCCCCCCCCCCCCGCAGTGTCTAGTTGTTTTGATTATTATGGATTTTACAATATAGTTTAAAGCCTCAAAGTGTGTTGATAACTCCATTTTTCTCAAGATTGCTTTGTCTATTTAAACTGTTTTTGTGATTTCATATGAATTTCAGTAGTGATTATTCTAGTTCTTAGAAGAATACCATTGATATTTTTATTGGAATAGTTATGAATCTATATATTGTTTTAGGAAGGTTGACCATTTTGTCAATGTTGAGTCTTCCAATACATGAACAGGGAATAGTTTTCCATTTCATTGTGTTTTCTTCTATTTCTCTTAGAATTGTCTTTTAGGGTTTTTTGTTTGTTTGGTATTACATCATTCACTTTCCTTGTTTGGTTTTAAGCATAAATATCTTGTTTTGTCTTATTTTTGATGTGGTTGTGAACAGAATCACTTTATTCCTCTTTCTCAATATTTACTGATAAAAAGGCAACTGATTTTTGTGTATTGATTTTATACCCTCCCACCTTACTAAAATAAATGATTGATTTCTTTCATTTGATTTTTGTGATCTTGACTGCCATTATGTATGTTATTATGTCATCTGCAAAGTGTGATAGTTTCAGTTCTTCCACAATTTGGACTTTTTTAAATGTCTTTTTCTTAAATTTCTCTGATTATAATAGCTAAGACTTTCAATGCTATAATGACTAGAACTGGTGAGAGTGGGCATATATATCTTGTGCTCGATCTTAGTGGAAAAGCTTCCAGTTTTCACCATTTATTGCAGCACTATTTAGAATTGTGAGGACATGGAAACAACTCAAATGCCCCCAATTAGATGAATGGATGAAAAGAATATGGTGATTTACACAATGGAATATTATTCATGAATTAAAAATGACATTTAAAGCATTTGAGATAACATGGGTAGATCTAGAAGGAATCATATTAGCAGAAGTAATTCAGAAAGAAAAAGACAAAACAGATGTTTTCACTTATATATGGGATATAAGGAAAACAAAAGGCCAAGAGGAAAAGTTGAAGCAAGCTAACAGTCAAACTAAAGCACACAGCTGAGGGTAGGGGCATAGGTGGGAGTGGTCAGGGAGGGAATGAACACAGAGGCCAGGGATAATAGTTAAAAAAAGGGGGGTGGGGAGAGAACCCTGGGGAATACAAAAATGTGAGATAGATAGATAGATAGATAGATAGATAGATAGATAGATAGATAGATAGATAGATAGATAGATAGATACTGTAAAAAAGAAAAAAAATAGCTGTGGGGTTATTATATAGCTTTTATTTTTTTTGTAATGACAGTTCTATTTTTTTTCCAACTTCAAGGTACATTGCAATTAGCAAGATAACAAAATTTGACTATAACTAATAATAGTAATTTATATGGAAATTTTGTAGATAACACAAATTCTTTTCTGTTACATATACAGTGAATAAATAGTTTGATACTAACAGAAGATCAACTTTTTTGTATTAGAAATGAGAATAACTTTTTTACAGGTTTATAGTTGTCACATTTCCACAGAAGCTAGATTTGTACCTAATACAGCTCAGAAATAATAAAAACAATGAGTCAAAGGGATTTGTGGCAGCAAGTATTCAGGCCTAGAGAAAACAGATTACAACCTCTTGTTTACTAACTCATGGAAACAGCAAAATTTTGCAAAAATTTTGTCCTAGGTTTCTGTCTTGTCCCATTCCAGGACTCTTCCTGTCTCAACAGAACTTCTTACTGATTTTTCTGAAGAGGGCATTTATTTCTACCCCCTGTTTTTCACCTCAGTAGCAAGAATCAGATTTTCTCCAGATATAGGAAGAGTTAAATAAAACCTCTGTTTTCCTAATTTACCTATTTTCCAGATTTTTCCCTTTCCCAGCAGATCCTGTGGGACATCTGTAGATCCTCAGTCTAAACTTCCATGTAGGCAATTTTATTCCTTTAGGAAGCCAAATGGGAACTGTTTGAATTACTTGAGATGTCTCTATGCTGTCCTTGGTTGAAATTGAAAGTAAATTTAAATTGTGTCTCAGGGTGGTTCGACTTCCTTTCCTGGAGGATGTAAGAACAAAAGAGCTCTTGGAGATGCTTGGGTCATTCAGGGAAGTTGGCAGCCCTGTTCCAGCATCACAGATACCAGACAAGGGTTTTCAAAAAAGGAGACACCATCTTTTTGTGACCACCAAATTTTTAATTCTGAAAGTTCGTTGCCTAGCTTTCAATGATTAGCCACACACACAATTTGAAGGAGCTGGTAACTTATTTCAAGCAAGGACAGTAGATTATAGATCACACAGTAGCAGAGGGGTATCAGCTTCCCTGAGAAATATGACCTGAGAATGGTGGGTTCCCTGGTTTCTTGGAGTTGAATTCTATAGGGAACCAGGTTGGCCTGGGTTATGTGCTCACACACATTCTTAAGAAGTTGGGACAAGATCCAAACGCAAACAGAGAAGATCAAAATTTTACAGGGTTTATTTGTAGTGGGAATGACAAGAGGGAAAACAGAGATTAATGGCTAACATGTGCTTGTATGCTATCCAAACTACTGTCTGAGTACACTACAGAGACTAAGTTGGACTACTCTTAAGCAAAGATCAATTTGCTAGCCAAACCTGGAGAAGCAAGAGGGGAGCATGCAAATGTTCAGCCTTTTAAGCCCAATGTGGCCATTTAATATGCCATTAGTTTTCAGTGGTCCAGAAGAAATCAGGTTTATGGCATTGCTGGGATGTTAATGCTTGACATCTTAGTTCTTAGTAGGGTGGCAATGGACATGGAGTTCATTCAGAACCATATTCACTGACTCACAGTTTAATCCTTACTGTTCCTACAACATGATTACAAGAAAGGGATAATGAAGCAGCATGGTCTTGGTGGCCTGGAGTTCTCTGAGCAGGGTATTGATGAGACTCAGGTTTTCTAGTTTAGGTTTCAGGACCTTTAATCACCCACAGAGATTTCAACTGGTCTCATGTTAAGTAGTCTCCCACACTATAAGGGAAGGAACATCCTATTTGATTATTTTTTCATTGACAAAAGGAACAAAGGCAAAGGTGAATGCAGTAACTCAAAAACCAGATTCCAGGTGTAGTGTACCAAAGCATGTCTTTGGCAAAAGATGTACATTATGGGAGGAGAGCTCTGTAAACCTAGGTGAAAGTTGATTTTGATATATATATATTATATATATGTATATATATGTATATATATGTATATATATATAGTATATAGATATATTCTAGGAAGCTCTTATTTACTTTATCTTTTCTAGTTGAGAAAGCAAAAATACCTGTTTTCCCCAGAAAATGCCCTGATTTCACCTTTCTTCCCCAGTGTCCTTTGTACCTAAGCTATTTAAGAGGGCATCTAATGCCACACAGATCAGTAACCTAGTCATACTGTGTCTCTGTCATGTATATAAGAGGTTTATAAACTTTTACTTGGATTTTTCTCTTATTTATTTGTCTGATGTTAGTCTGATCATTTGAAAGCCTAGAAGAACCAAGAGATATTAGATGATTTTCTTTGATCTTCAACAATAATAATGAATAATAATGAATAATATAATAATGAATCCACACCTTTGTCTCTAGACTCTTCTAATGGATTAATAATCACCTGTTATTGAGCTAAAGAAAGAGCAGATACTAAATAGCATACTAGTTATAATTAATGTTATTGTAAATAGATATGATAGATAAAATAATAAGTGCTGCAAATCCAATTTGAATGGTTTCAATAGAGGTACCAAAAAAGGGAACATTTAGTAGTGTGAATTTGGCTGAATAGTTTCATGAATGTTTCATCTTGAGTATGGTCAAGACAGAGAACAATGTGACCCTATTGAAAAGAATTGTTTCCCCAAATTTACAGCATAAAAATGACTAGTCCAAATGCTTATGCAACTACTCTTCCCTTAAAATCCCTTGCTTACTATAAGCAATAAGAAAATGAAAGTTTGGGAATTCCAATATTATGCTATTTTCATATAAATTCAGTTTTAAATTCCATTTTCTTAAGGATGAACCACTTAATGCATACTACCTACAGGCTCTGAAATTATCAGGCTACAGGTCAGAAACATCAGCCTCTTGACTCTGTTGAGTGAAAATGAGACCTGCTTTAAAAGCTTGTAATGTGTTCATCTTTGAGAGTCCATGGATGTGCTTCTTATTCAGGAGATAAAATGGTTTGCAGTTCATGAGTTTGGTTCACGATGGCCCTACTCAAACCGCTGATACATAGATGTCTCATTTTGTTAGAATAAAATGAGCAAATATCTAAGAATCACTCCTCAACTGAAATGTTTCAAATATTTCGGTGGTTTCAGAAAAGGTTTTCTGTTTGTATTGACTACACCCGCCTTTATGATTGTTTCCCCCACACTTCACAGAGACACATTAGTCATGAGGATTAGAGTAAATTCAGTGTAGTGACTCCACCACTGCATGTGAGGTGTAGTGGGGGTGTAGTGGAGTGCTCTGTGATGCAGTACATCTCATGGGTTCTGTTGGATTTTCCAAACCTTAGGATGGTATCCCTCAGAAAATATGTTTATCAGACAGCAATATGTTGTCAAACAGCCTTGTTTATTTTTGGAAGTTATCACAAACATCTTTTAGAAAAAGGGATGGCACAGATAAACTCCGTGGAATCAACCACCTTTTATAATGACTGCCAAGGGGACATTTAGATAAAGAGACAGGTTTCAGAGATTTATTAATGAAAACTTTTTATTGATCAATACATAATAAGAGAAATAATGTAAAGTGTGTGGATACATACTCTCACTCCCCTACTGTGCTCCCCATCCACTGCTTCAGAATGGCAAGATTTTGGATCTGTGGCCCCAATAAGGCTTCCTTAGAGGAGGAGATTGCATAATTGTCATGCCTATTTCAGCTTTTCATGGTGAAAGGTGTGCTTAGATTTCATTTTGTTAAAATGTCAAGATCTTTAATTAGCAATTATAATTTGATTCTAAAATATCACTGAAATTGGTATTTTGAAGTTAGGAATTTCTGTTCTCAAGGTTGGCCCCTCTTTCATGGGATTTCCTCTTTGCCCCAATCTAAGTATCTGGTGTTGAATTTACATATGATTAATTTCACACAGATCCACTGACTGTGTCTCTGCATTTACTGACTGTTATATACTCCAGTCTTTTAATAATAAAACTGTATGAGTTTTGCTATCTTAATAGTGTAGTGATTATAATCACGTGTTATTTAAATTACTTATGCCACATAACAATGTAAGTTTCCATAGAAAATTTAAACTATTAACAGCATAGTAGATGGTGCACTATAATCACCTCCTTTTGTTACCTTGTGATTGAAAGGGTCACAGGGACACCACATTTTTAAGGGTTGCAAACTCTAAAAGGGATCCAGTGGTACCCATTAAGGCAAAGGAATATCTTTTTAAAATAATTTATGTCTTAAATTGATTGCACACACACACATATAAAACATCAATGTCTACCCCAAGATTTAAAAAAAAGTGGTCTCCCACCACTTTTTCACCCATGAACCATCACCTTAATATCTTGTACCCATCCCTCCCCCAATTTTACCACCGTCTCCCTCTTTTGCTTTATATGCTCATTCTGCTAATGGTTAGTTTTAATTCTCAGCAAAGGAAAATCTTGATGTAAAAATTTTTCAATAGAATTGGTGTGTGTACGTGTAGATGCACACCCACCCACCCAACCACACACACAGATAGAAAGAAGAAAGGAAATTTTCAAAATTATCCATCACTTAGCTCATGAGCAAATGCCCAGCTAAAGTGGCCCAACACAAAATTAGGCCACTGATTGAAGGTAACTTCTGGCAAGGAGCCACAAGAAATGGGTTAGGCAGTTCCCAGAGAATTGAGACAGAAGGAGATATAAGAAGTAGAAAACATAACACATAGCCCAACATGAAGTCTAAATAATGGCTATCATTATCTCATCCAAGGACCAAGAGCCATCTCCTTATGTGTCTTTTGCCCAGGTCTCTAAGTATCTCTACACATCTCTCCTCCATGTGTGTCCTCCAAGTGTTACCTTCCAGCATTACCAGGGTCCAGCAAGCAGAAAGGCAAGAGAGACTCTAGCTTCTGTGTGGCATATGTTCCTGCTGTTCAGTTACCTTTCACTACTCCCCTGCTCAGGAATTCATGGCATCCTGGGTCTTACAATCCTTTAAGAGGCTGCATATAAGTGCAGGTGAGGAAACTGCACTTTCCCTTCACAGAGTTGTGTCTCTAGCATTTTAATAAACTAGGAAACAGACCCAGAGATAAGAAAGGAAAGATTTCCCATGGAGACATATGTGCTCAATTGACCGCTCAATTGACACATCTCAAAAGCCAATCTTTTGCTTATTCATACCCTTACCTATTTTTGAACTTATTTTGGTTATTATTTCATGTCTTATTGATGTGTTTAAATTTATACGGTGTATTAGCACATAAGCAAGCAGAACCCAGGGACCCTAAACTTTCTTGTTTCAAAACAGGGTTCTGCCATCCACCACATAATGACAAAGCAAATTCTTAGTGTGACAAATCATTCATAGAATGATTCATAGAACCTTCACACCATTAACAGATTTCAGCTTTTGCTGTCCTCATGGACATGCTGTCCTCATGGACATGGAATGTTGTTGATATCCTTAGAAAGATACAAGCTCTTTGCATCTGTTCCTCTTGGTCTTTGCCATGCCCTTCTCTATCGTCCCATTTTGTCTGTCTCCTTTTGTCTATGCTCAACTCTGGAATTATGTTCCTAGAGATCCTTGGCATAAAAAATAGAGGATACTCTCAGTTTATCTTAGTGGTGCCTTTTTTATTACATTATATTATTACTTCTCCAAACTTAACTCTAAATACCATGTAGACTTACTCATGTCAATATCTATACTGCCCAAAGAGGAGCTGAAACATAATTCCTTATTACATATTTGTTGAGTTATTTCATAATTTCATAATGCAGGGATGTACAGATTTCCATTCTTGTGTTTGGATATATATGTACATTTCCCCAGCCTCATTTGACAGGAAAAAAATACATTTCTTAATCACTTTGACACCTTGTCAGTTTTGCCTATGAGAAGTAAAATATTATGATACAAATTTCTGGTTGTTTTTCTTTAAAGGAATAATTAGCAGTTTGACAGGTTGTATATGCAAGTTATTCAGCATGAAACTGAATTTCCTATGTAGAATTTAACTCTAACTTGCAATGAACAGAAATACTCGGTTACAAATCCTGGAAGTCTTTGAAAATGTTGGATTATTATTTGCAAAATGTGCTAAAAGGGCAGAAAGCAAGTAGATGGCCTTAATATAAACACAGGTATATTTTAAAAAGATCAAGACAGTATATGAGAATCCTTTGTGGGTTGTAATCATAAGAAATAGAAAGTGAGAGAATTGTATAGAATCATGATGGAATGAGCTATGGTCTAGTATCAGGACTTTTGACATGTTATCTTCAAGCCTCAGTTTTTAATATTTATTTTATGAAATACTACTTGTGTTGTAGGATTATTGTAAGAGTCACTTTCCTTAAATACAGTACAAGGCAGCGGTCCACAGACCTCAGGTCAGTCTCTCATTTTGACTCTCCTCTGGGGCATATGCTTTAAAATATGAGTTATATGACTGTTAGGAATGTTAAGACCAACAGCTCAGGAGATGACTGCCATTATTATTAGGGTACAAAGGATATCATACCATAGCTTTCTGGGGTCTTCTAGATCGGAAAATAAACAAGTATCAGACAGATTGATAAGAGAAAAAGTCAAAGAGAAGTTTGGTAATAACTTCTGTATTTTTTTTGTATACATGGAGAGACCCAACATCACTGCGTAAGTTGCATATGGCTTCAGAGACCATCTTAAATAACTTAGCCAAAAAAAAAAATGGAAGCAATGGAGGGAACAGAAAGGGGAAGATCAGTTCTGACATTTACTAAAGAAGGTAGAGTAGACAAAGATACGCATATTACAATTGTCTTCTCCACTGAAAAAGAAGAAACTTCTCCCAGTACAGTGAGGAAGATGCCCTTACAAGGAGACATGAGTCTATATGTGTTTTGTTATAAACCAAGAATACCTATTTAACTCTGCTCCTAGATCTCAGCAGCTCCCATTCACGAAGCCAGATTCAGAGCATGCTTAGAGTTGTAATCCCCAGCACCTGAAATCTGTTCAGTGCGAAGTTGGGGGTGTGGTCTGTATAAATATCAGTGAGGGGGTTCATTAAGGGTGTCATTTATGGATGTCATTTCAGTTTGCTCCTTACTCCAGTAACACAATTCTCTCATTCTGAGAACAGTTCAGTTCAATTAACACCCGTGTACAATTTCTGGAGGTAATCCATTAGGCAGTTTCCAAAGTTAAACCTATATCATGTGCTAAGAGGCATTTCTATAGGAAAAAAAAGAAAAACAAAGATGAAAAAGATTAAATAGTGGAGTGAATCACAAGTCTAGTTAGGTGTCCTTAGGGAAGCCAGTCAAGAAGATTCCTAGATTTTGAGGATTAAAGAATCTTCAAGGACAGGTTATCCTGAGTTTTTCTGTGTCTGAAATCAATAGGATTTTAGAAAGAAACACATACACACACACACAACATTAATACCCATGCATATGTATTGAGTCTTTCTGTTAAATTGATAACACATTCTACCTTTTTTGGTTTCAGAAAAGGGACAGTTTTTATATTCACAATTCTAAACCACAAAAAGTAGGAAAAATTGAAAATATTAGTTTGGAAAGTGAGAGACAGGTATTTCAAAATTTCAGGAAATATTCAAGATTCAGTTCTATTTATAAATTGAAAGCAAAAAAGAAAAAAAGCCTGAAAAGTAATTCAAATGACTAGAACCTGATGTCTACAGATAGACATATTACAGAATATAGTTCTCTTCACCTACATCCCAATTCTACCAAACAATCACAGTAAATTTTATTTGTTTGCAAATTAAGTCAAGTTCCAGTGAACTTTGGAAGTTTTTATGCATAAATAGTTAAAATGGAAAATACTATGTGGCATTTTTAAATGAACTTTGCTGAAAGTTTTTATAAAGAATCTTATATTGACTTTTTAGTAGCCTCTCAGTACTCAAGAGTCATGCCAAGATCTCACCATCAGAATTTATCTGTGATACCTGTTTGTATAGAATTCTCTGTTTCTAAGGTACTTAAAATGAACTGGTCTTATCAAGGAACATACAGCAATAAAGGTCTATGCTTAGAAACAAAAAGAACTCATAATCTAGTCTTCCATCTTAAAGAACTATAATATGAAGAACAAATAAAATGAAAATAAGAAGGAAGGAATTAATAAAATCTAGAACAAAAGTTAATGAAATACAAATTAAAAATATAGTAGATTAATGCAATCCAAAACTGCTTCAAAAAAGTAAACATAATAGTGAAATTCTAGCTAGCCTCCTAAGAAAGAGGAGAAAACCTTAATAAACAGAATAGGAAATAAAAGAGGAGATATGAGATAATTACAGATGATAAGAGATTACTATAAATATCTTTGTGTTAATAAGTGGGAAAATCTGGAAATAATGGACAAATTCATAGAGGTATGCAACCTTCCAAGACCGAATAAATTAAAAATAGAAAATGTGAATAAATCAATTACAAGCAAAAAACTGAAATAGCAATCAAAATATCCCCCCCAAAACAAAAGTCCAGCACCAGACGAGTTCACTAGTTAATTGAACAAACCAGTAAGAAACTAATGCCTGTTTTCAAATTTTCCCAAAAACCTGAGTAATAAGGACTTCTCTCACACAAACAGTATAAGGTCAATATACCCTTGATACCAAATGTAGACAAGGATATAACAAAACTACCAACCAATTTCTCTGATGAAAACAAACACAAAACTCCTAAATTAAATCTTAGAAAATTGAATCATCAGTACATTAAAATGATTATACATGATGATGTGTAAGGTTATTTTCAGGGATGCAAGAATGATTTACACAAATACACAAATCAATTAATGCAAGTCTCTGTGTCAACAAAAGGAAAGGCACAAATCTCATATATATGTGTAAGTATATAAATTTATATTTATAAATTTATAAATTATATGTATGTGTATATATTTATACATATATTTATACATTTATACATATAAGTATATTTATATGTATATATTGAAAATGTATATAGTTATATATATATAAACATAAATGTAAATATTTATACATACATATTTCAATAGATGCAGAGAAGGCATCAGACAAGATTCAAAATTCATTTATGATAGAAACTCTTTAACAAAATAAGATTGACAGAACATACATTAACATATTAAAGGTTTTTGTGCTATACCCACAACTAACAACAGAACCTGTTCCTCTAAGAACAGGTACACAAAAATAATATTTACTCTCCCTCTTACTATGTTGCATAGGATGTCCTAGCCTTAACAGCTAGACATGAAAAACATATAAAAATAATTTAAATTGGGGAAAATGTCACTATTTACAGATCTCATGAATATAAAAATAGCAAACCCTAAAGACTCAATAAAAAATATAGAAACAAAAAATTAGTTTACTAGTGTGGCAGGCTGCAAAATTGATGAGCAAAAATCTTTCATTCCTACATGCAAATATGTAGGAATATAAATAGGATCTAGAAGAAAAAGAAATCAAGAAAGTAATCCAAACTTGCTGCAGTATTCAAAGGTATTGAATACTTAGAAGTAAAACTAACAGAGTTCAAAAGATACAGTCAGTGGAAACTATTAGCTATTGATGAAAAAAATTAGGAGAAAAAAGAAAATTAAAAGATACTCTTTGATCATGTATAGGAAAAAGTAACATGATCATAATATCCATCCTAAAAAGAGAAATGTGGTATGGTCTCACTTATATGAGGGATATAGGGAAAACAGACAAATGGACAAGAAAAAATTAAAACTGCCAACAGAACTGAAGCATAGAACAAGAGAGTAGGAGAGGTTAAAATTGGGTGGGAGGGGGATGAGCACAAGATATTAAGATGGTTACAGGTGATAAGGTGATGGGAGAACCTTGGGGTTGACAATTATGTTTTATATATATATATATGTCTATATATACACACAAATATATGTGCAATCAATAAAAAAAGTAGCATCCTTCTTACCCAAAGTAATATACCTCAGGGTAGACAATGATGTGATATATACATACATACATATATATGTATATATATGTGTGTATATGTATGTGTGCAATAAATAAAAAATAACATCCAACTTACCCAAGTAATAGGCACAATGAATCCAAATAGGGAAAAAGTAACACTATTACTAATATGGTAATATATAGAACCCTAAAATCTGCACAGAAAAATTAATTAAAGCAATAAACCAGTCTAGTAAAGTAACAGGTTACAAAATCAACACACAAAAATCCATGGCTTTCTTTAAAGAAGGAACAAAGAACACCTTCCCATTCATAATTATACCCAAAAGAATCAAATACCTGGGAATAACTCTAATAAAGGAGGTGAAATACCTATACAAAGAAAATAACAAAATATTGTTAAAAGAAATAGAAAACACAAAGAAATGGAAAGACAGTCCCTGCTCATGGATTGAAAGAAACAACATTATCAAATATGTCATCTTACCAAAAAGCAATTTACAGATTCAATGCAATTCCAATAAATATCTCAGTGGCATTCTTCAAATAAACAGAAATGTTGCTGAAATTCATATGGGATCCTAGAAAATAAAAGAAAAAAACCCTGAATAACCAAAGCTCTCCTGACTAAAAAGAGGAATAATGGAGGCATTATATTCCTAGACTTCAAACTATACTACAAAGCCATAATAATTAAAACAGTATATCCTGGAACAAAAACATAGGGCAAGGGAACTAAATTACTAACTCAAAAATAAAGTTACAACTATATATGCAGCTAATCAATGAAAAAGGAGCAAAGAATGCCCACTGGAACAATAAATGGTGCTGGAAAAAAGGACTGCTATGTACAAAAGAATGAAACTAGACTTACTATCTCACATCATATACAAAAATGAACTCAACATGAATAAATGTGAGATGTGAAACCATGAAATAAAGGCACAAGACTCCATAACATACATCTAGAAAAAGATACAGACACAAGACTCCATGACATACATCTAGAAACATCTTTGAGGACTCATCTCCAGAAGCAAAGAAGATGAAGGAAAAGATAAGCTGCTGGATTATATGAAACTAAAAAGCCTACTGTACAGTAAAAGACTCAATAACCAAAACAAAAAGATAATCTACACATAGGGAGAAAATATTTGTATTGTGTACAACTGATAAGGAACTAATATCAAAGATCTACAAAGAGCTTACAGAATCCAACCGAAATAAAGTAAACCCAATTTAAAAAAAAGTGTTTAGAAGATCTTAAAATACCCTTTTCCAAAGTGGGAAAGCAGATGACCCTTTGGCATATGAAAAAAATCTACTTATAATCAGGGAAATGCAAATCAAAACTACAATGAGTTGCCACATCACATCACACAGGTGAGAATGACTCATTAAAATAGCCCATATTTAAAAATTGGCAAAAACGAATGCCGGCAAGGATGTAGAGAAAAAGGGAAAACGCTTACACTGCTGGAGGGAGTGCAAACTGATACAAACATTATGGAAATCTGTGTGGCACTGGGGGAGTTGGGGGCGAGGGAGTGCTCCTTCCATTTCATCACTCTCCAGCTAATCTTCAGGGGGAACAAGAACCTCTATAACACAAACCTCATCATAAAACGGGTGAAGGACCAGGTAAAATCCAGCCCACAAGCCTAAGCTAGACACAGCAGATGGATAATTAAAAGAACCAATCCAGGCGAGACAGGAGAAACATCTATAGAAACACAATATCATGAAGCACAACTATGCATTCGCCGGGTCTGGAAGACTCAAGACCTCATTTCGGAGATGCCTTCTGGGAAAGCAAGGTGCCCCACCCTATCTTACTGGAGTGGAAAGGAAAGCCAAAGACTGGGGGCAAAGCTGCAAACTGAGGCAGAGGAGATGATCTACAACAGCCAATCACAATTGCCTGTATCCACAGAGAAACTTCTTCACCGACACTGACTGGGGCTGAGACCCCCTAAACCTGATGCCAGAACCATAAGGTAAAAACCACAAATAAAAATAGACTGGCTGACCAATGCAAATTAAGACTGAAAACCTACCATCAAGGTTCACCTGGTTCCGAGAACATAGTCCTTCACCCAATGAAAGAACACTGCCACAGGAAAGAAAGAGACTAATGGACTTAACACAGACTAACAAACAACAAAGAGTGGGGTGTGAGAGAATGGAGGGTGCTCCTGAGGGAGGGAGGTGGGGGAGATATTCCAAAAACCATTTACTGAGTTTGTAATTTAAAGAGTTAAAAATAAAAATTAAAAATTAAAAAAAAATCCATGTGGAGTTTCCTCAAACTATTGGAAATGAATCTATCATATGATCTAGTAATTCCACATTTTGGAATCTACCTAAATGGCACAAAAACATTAATTTGGAAGGAAACCTTTATTCTTTTTTTTTTATTTTTTTTTATTTTTTTTTTTAATTTATTTATCTATATTTCACATCATTTCAATCCCTGGGGGTCACCCACCACCTCCCCCTCCCACCCGCTCCAGCTGGTCCCCATTCTCCTCTTGTGCAGTTTCATTTGGTTGACCATATATTAGTGAAACCATTTGGTTTCTGTCCCTTTCCATCTGGCTCGTTTCTGCTAGAATGATT